>PVKU01003799.1:0-166471 GCA_004027475.1 Anoura caudifer
GGCCCTGGCTCCCCCGAAGCCCACCCCTCAAGGTGCCAGAGCTGCTGGTCTAACTCGGAGCCCGCCACCGGAGGGCCGCCTGATTGAAATGTATGACCAACAATCAAGAGTCATTGGAATCAACTAATAGATGATTTTTCTAGGGAATTAGTGCACAATCTGAGGCAGAATCCAATGACGGTTTCCAAGTGCACCCCCTACCCCCTATCAGGTCCGAGTCGGGAGGAGCGGGTGGGACCCAGCACAGCGGCCACCTGTGGGTGGGCAGGGCTGACAGAGCCCGTGGGCAGGGTGGCCAGGCTCACGCAGGGCTGGGGCGCCGAGTGTGCAGGGCAGCCTATGATCTGACCAGGGTGCCCGCCCGCCTCGAAGGCCAGCTTTGTATTTGAGGGACGTGGCCGAAGTGCTGCCCGGGTGAGGGGGTCGCCCCTCCCTCACCCTTGGAGACCTGGGGACATCTGTGTCAAGTGAAAAAGGGACATCAAGCCGGGCATCGCTGAGCCCCTCCAGGGCCATGCACGGAGCAGCTGGAGAGCGTCCGGGGCACAGTGCACTGCCCTTCCGCCAGGGGTGGCCCAGGACAGGGTGCCCAGGGTGCCCAGTGGCAGAAGAAAAGGTCTCTTCGGCCAGTTCCCACCACAGGGGCCACCCGCATCCCAGGCACCAGGATCTCATTGGCCACGACGTTGGGGTTGAACAAATGTGTTTTCCTCTAGGATTTGGCCGTTGCTTAAAGGATGGGACCGGCGGTGTCCCCTCTCTGCCCCACTGTCCCTGGTTCGGTCACCTGTCATTAGTTCCTTAGCCTGGAGTTAAGACATTCCTTCAACAAAGGGGCTGGAGCACCTCTGTGTGTGTGTGTTGGGGGGGCTCTGGTTGGGGACTCCTGACACGCTGGTCCCTTGAGGAGGTGGCTGGGCCACTGACTCAGTTAGACCCTGAGTCGAGACAGATGGTGCAGCTCTGGGCAGCCTGTCCCCAGACTATGGGTGGGTGGGTAGGGGGGCTCCCAGCAACGCGTCCCATCTGACCAGCGAGGGGGTGGGGACAAGGGAGGCTTGCCTGGTGGCCCTCTGCAGTCCACAGGGCCAGAGCCCACCTAGGTTCCAAGCGGGTGGCCCCTCCGGCCCTGGAGCCTGCGGAAGGGAGGGCTGTCAGTGTGGTTTAGTGTCTTTCCGTATCAGATGCCGCTCCCCCCACCACCCTCCTCCCCCAGGGAGCCTCTCCTCTGGGGGCCACTTCCTGTGGGCTGAAAGCCAAGCCCCAGCACAAAGGGCTGGCCCTTATCTCCTCACCCCCTGACCCTGTCAGGCACGCAGGCCAGGCGGCTCTGATTTCTGCCCCGGGGCAGCAGGTGAGAAAGTGTCTGGCCTGGAGCTGGGAGCTGGGAGCTGGGAGAGGAGGGGCTCCCGCTCCATTCAGCAAGCAAGGGGTTCTTGCCTGCAAAACACCCGGCCCTTCTGGGTTGGCCCTTCCGACTGGCCTCAGTGCCCCATGCACCTGACTGACGCTTTATCTGATTTTCTCTGGAAGGCAGGGCCCTGTGGGGGGACCTCTGACTTGGGGTTTGGGGCTGGCGGCTGGCTGGGGGACGGGGGCATGGCCGAGGCCCCGGGACCAGGACAGTGGCCACGATGGGGGTCCTCGGCTGGTGGACATTCCCCGGGGAGCTGGGGGTGGATGAAAGTGAGAGCTGAGAGGAGAAAGCAGCTGGAGGGACAGACTGGGGTGTCCCCAAGGCAAACTCTGTGCTCTCTGCTCAAGGTCACCATCATGGCACTCAAGGAAGTCTGCAGACCTTGAACTTGGTGGCCTGCCACCCTGGCCAGGCAAGAGTTACAGGCTGCAGCGTGACTGGACAAGTCCAAGGTGAAGTGGGTGGCCAGGACACTCAAAAGCATCCTTAACCCCTCTTGGCTGAGAAATCTAGCCTTGTTCTGGGAGAGCAGCTCCCGTTGTCCTGGGAATCAGAGAGGCTGGTAGGCAAACAGCCTTGATTCTTAAAGGGACAGCAACTACCAGCCTTCCTCCTGGGGGAGTGTCTGTTCCTGCTCGGTGGGGCCCTGGGGTGTGCAGGAGATGCTGTCCACCCAGCGGTAGGGTAGGCCCGCCCCCCCCCCCCCGAATGCACACAGACCGGAGGGGCTCCTCCCTGCAGGGGGCTCGTTCTCCATCCAGCCCACTGGGCCAGGCAGCTGGGGAGGCCGAGGGCTGATCCAGCCGGGGGAGCATCTCCCTCTGCCTTCCCACTTTCCAAAGACTCCCTCCCTGGCCTGGCTGGTCTGGCCGACCAGGTGACAGGCCTGCCCGGGAGCGGCCCCAGGCTCCACGGGTCTTGGCAGCATCTGGCAGGAAGGGCTCCCGGAGGGTCTCTGCCGCCTCTTCCGCACCCAGGCTTTCCTCTCCGGGGGAGGTCCGGACGACTCTGCGCCCTGCGTCCAGGGTCTTGGCCACACTCAGTCCCCAGGTCAACAGCGAGCCCCTTGGCTCCCCGGCAGAGCCCAGGGGAAGGTGCGGCCTCCACGGGCCAGCCCGGCCCTCCCGGCTCACCATCGGGGCGCCCATGGGCCTCTTCCTGCAAAAGCAGACTCCCACATGCAGACAGCAAGACACCACAGGGGCTGGGAGAGGTGGGTCGGTGGGTGTGAGGGGTCCTGCTCTGGCGCTTCACCCTGGAGGTGAAGAAGCGACAGGGAAGCCCTGGGCCAGCACCCCCCACTGTGACTGCAGCTCGCCCACCTTTGCACACCCGGAACGCTCCTGCCCCCCCCCCCCCCCCCCCCCCCCCCCCCCCCCCCCCCCCCCCCCCCCCCCCCCGCCCCCCCCCCCCCCCCCCCCCCCCCCCCCCGGCAGCACGGCGGAGCCCAGCCCCCAAGCAGCCCTGCCAGGAGCTGCCAGCCCTGCCGTGGGCACACAGCCACCAGGAGCCCACAGGCTCCGGGACAGGCCCTGGGGAGAGGAAGTGGGGACCGGTCTCCTTAGTTGTGCAGCGAGGGCTCTGTGGAGCCTGAGGCCACAGCCGCGGGGAGGGAGCAGCCTGCTCCGTTTCCCTGTGTCACGGGCTCCATGTGCTTCCGAGTCCTCTGGGTGGGGGCCGCCCCAGGGCTGGATAAAACTCACTCCTGCCGCACAGGCGTCTCTGCCTGGGACCCTCTGCGTCCCAGAGCAGCGGCTGGCAGCCTGGCAGGACCCTGGTGACACCGGCATCCACCGCAGGCCATCGGCGCCAGGTGGGACGCTGCGACCTGCAGCACTTCGAACCACGAGTCTCTGCGTGTTTCCCATCCGCCTTCGCAAGAGCTACCGGCAGGGGCCGGAGACCCCCCTCCCTGGGAAAACAGGAGCCGGGATGTTGGGAACTGTCCCAGGCGGCCCAGGACAGGGGGCTCTGACCCCAAATACCACGTTGGAGAGCCTGCCAAGGAAACCCTCGGAGGACACTGGCCACAGCAGCTGTGGGGACGGAGGGGGGGGTGTCTTGGAGCTTCTCAGTGACCGGCCAGCTCACTACTCAGCCCAGCCCAGGCCTGGTCTGCTGCCCCCCCCCCCCCCGGCAGGCATGAGATGTGGACCCAGAGAGGCAGCCGACAGCTTAAGCACCAAGACAGCCCTCCGGCCCGAGACGACCCCGGCCCCAGAAACTGCTGCCTGGTCCCCTGGAGCGTCTGAGAAACCCCCGATTTCCTGCTTGCTGTCCCCCAGGACACGTTTTTTCAGCTCAGGCGGCTAGGAGGCCCCAGCCCTGGGCGCCCTGGACCTCTGCCCACAGGGGGCTCCCCTGGCCCTCTCTCGGTCCCTCCCTCCCTCCTGGGCAGGCGGCCACAATGCCCAGGTGGTGCCCTGGGGACCTGGGCACCACCTCCAGGGCCCGTGCGTCCTGCCTGCTGCCCCGGCGAGGTCCGGCTGCTCGCCCCAGATGCCTGGGAGAGGCAGCCCCGCGCGGCGGCCAGCAGGCCGGGCGCTGATATGCTCGGTATCAGTAACGGGATCAGCGCTCGGGTCAAGTAACTTACTGTCGGATAAACAGAATTCCTGCCCGGGACCCGCAAGCTCGCTGGTCCCGACGGTGCGGACAGGGGCATTGAAAGATGACTCCTGGGCACGCCATTCAGGAGGGTGGGGTGAGGGGACCGAGAGGACAAGTGCCTGTGCAGACAGGGAGGTGGACAGGTGGCAAAGGGGCCCAGGCGGAGGCTGTCGGTCGGAGCTTCTGTCTGCAGGTCCCTTCTGGGAACTGGCCTCCCCCCGGCCCGAGCTGCCCCCGCGTCGCCCCCCAGCAAAGGTCCCCCCCCACTCGGAGTCCGACTGGGGGAAGCGGCACCTGGATTCGGGCTGTTCCGCCCTGAAACATCCCTGGGCGATGGAGGGGACTCTGCTGAATGAAAATTCAGAAAGTAAAGCAGGAGGACGCAGACACGAAAGACGTCGGAGTCCAAATGTTGGTTTCGAATGAAGTCTCCGGGCCAGCCTGCTGTGTCCTCAGGCCCGGCCTTCCCGCTGGACACAGGACGCAGTAAGGGCCCCCACCCGTCCCCCGAGGAGCAACGTTTGCTCTCAGACCGAGGAGACGTTGGGTTAGCAAGGCTGAGGGTGGATTGGGGGAATCAGGAGATCCCCTTCTCTCTCCCCAGCCTGGACGAAGTGCCCTCCCCGACGCCAGGCCCACGGGGCAGCGGTGTGAGCGTGGTGCTCCGTGGGGACTCCGTCACGGGCTAAGAACAGCTGCCTGTCTGGCTCGTGCTGGGGCAGGCGGCCGTGCCCAGTCCCTTCCTCCACCCCGGGTCCTGGCTCCTGGGCAGTGAGGGGCCCTTTGCTTCCACTCCTCTGACTGGCCCTTGGTGGGAGCTGCCCACATGTGCAGAGGTGGGATGTGGCGGTGAGCCTGGCAACCGCAACTCCCTGGACCTGCAAGTTGGCATGGCACAAAGGGGCGGCAGGGGTCCCGGTGGTCATTGCTCATGGTGGGCAGGTCTCCAGGCGGGGCACAGGTTCCAGGTGCCCAGCCCGGCAGCCACCGCTCCTCCCTGGAGCTGAGCAGGTCCCTGCAGCAGGTCCTGCCACTAAAACTCACATCCGCTCGGACTGCAGAATGTGTCCTTGTTGGGAAGTAGGGTCTTTGCAGATGCGATTAGTTCAGATGAGGCCATGAGGGGCGACGGCGGACCCCAATCCAACCACTGGCACCCTTGGAAGAAGTCCAGTGTGCAGTCACGTGGGAGAGGTCATGTGATGGCGGGACAGAGGTCGGGGAGGCGGTATTTCTACCAGCCAGCACCACCAGGGACGCCGGTGGCCCCAGAAGCCAGGGGGCGCCTGGCACGGATTCTCCCCCTGGGCGCCCAGAGGGAGCCGGCCCCGCCTGCACCCCGATCTCAGACTTATAGCCTCCGCAACTGTGACCACAGACGTGCGTTGTGTGACGTCACCCAGTGGGTGGCACTCTGTTACGGTGGCCCCAGGACACCGACACATCCCTGAGAGCCGTCATCGCCTAGGCAGCCCGGCTGGGAAGCCCACTCTGGAGGGGGGCAGGGACTCGGAGGGACACCGTGAGGTGCCCCCTGCAGGCGGAGCGTCCCTCCCTCCGTCTCCCAAGGAGCGCGCTGAACCCAGCAAGACAGAGCCCACCCGCAGCTGCGCACCCCAGGGTGGTCCGAACCTGCCCTGAGTCAGGGCCGCCTCAGGGCAGGGGTCCCCTTCCCGCCAGCCCTGCTCTGTGTCCTTGTCATGGGCCGCGCACATGCAGGCTGGAGAGGTCCCCTGGGAGACACCCCAGCCTTCAGACAGGCTCTGGGTGTCGGGGGCCCACTTCAAGCCAAGGGTGTCCCTTCGCGCGGAACATAAAGACAGGAGAGGAGGGACACCATGTTGGGGTGCTCAGTGCTGAGCCCACTCCAGGTGGGGTGGCGGGGCGTCCCTCTGGCCGGCGAGCACGGCGACTCCCCTTTCAGGGCTGGGGGCACTCGGCAGCTAGGGTCTGGACAGGGGACGGAACAGGTGTCCCTACCTAGAAGCTGGGGGCCCTGCCCAGGCCCTCTCCTGGGCACAGCAGCACAGCCTCTGGGCACTGGCTGCCAGGTCCGGGCTGGCCTTCCTCGGGGTCCTCACTGGCAGAAATGAGGCTGGAGAGGAGGCTGGGGGTCATGACAGGCTCGAGGGGACAATTCTGCTGAGGGGTGAACCCTGAGGGCTCAGCACTGAGCATCCCAACACGGTGTCCGAGGGCTCCCGCTGGGCTCAGTGCTGCAGGGCAGCCGAGTGCCTGGAGCAGAGGCCAGCGCCCTGGGAGCGGCACCCTGGCCCTGGTGGGGCTGTCAGGGGCTTGTCCTAGGCCATGACGACCCCAGACACTTCCCGCAGAGGGTGCATGGATGAATGGCTGGACGGACGGACGGACGGACGGGTGGATGAATGAGCTGTCGCATCTGGGTCTCGCCACTGCACCCCCGCCCCATCCCCACCCACAGTGACTGTGGAGCACCCACGGGAGAAGGTTTGGGGGTGTTATCGGGGTTTTGGGAAGTGATGGTGAGGGCTGGACGCAGGAGGACGTGGGATGATGACCCCAGAGCACAAACTGGACAGGTGGGCACAGCCCTGCAGAGCAAGTCCCTTCCCCAGGGTTCCTAGGCGCCCCCAGGCCCCGCTGCGGGAGTCCTGCCTGTACCCCCTTCGTAGCAGGACTGGGGAGGAGGGGCGGGTGTCCAGGGGCACTGCGGCCCATCCTGTGCACACCACGTCCACGTCGCGTTCTCAGACCACGGAGCGACTGCGCAGGGGCGGCTGCTTCTCTGCCCGTGGCCCGTGCGGGCTTCTCACCCAAAAGCCCCTCGAATGGCAGCCCCTCCCGCCTCCGTGCTCCGGGCCCCCAGCCGGGCCGTCCCCTTTCCCTGGGAGCAGCGGTTGCCCTGCCCCCCCGCACGTCCTGCACCCAGCCCCGCCCGCGTCCCCGCAGCCACACGGGGGCACGAGGCGTGTGCGGGGCCAGGAGGGCCGAGGCTCTCCGCTGAAAAGGTCCTTTGACAGCGTTACATAAGCTCCCACATTGTTCACGCCGCGCCAGGGGCAGCGAGTGCTCGGGAAGAGCCGGCTTTGTCGACGAGGCTCCGGGTCAGTGGGGAGCTGGGGGAGCTTGCCGTTTCCGGGCTCAGGACCAAGGGCAGTCAGACTGAAACATCGAGCCCTTGGCCGTGCCTTTGATGAAATGCAGGTTTGGTTTCCGGGGTGGGGGGAGGGGAGGGGTTCCCTGGCCCGGGGCTCACGGGTGTCCGCCAGAGCTGGGAGGGGGCCCCCGGTCCACACAAGTCCCTTCTTCCTCCATCGATTGGGCTCCCTGGCCCCCCCTCAGGGCCCCAGGTTGGCAGGACGGCCCAGCCTCTGTCAGCTCAGAGGGCGGGGTCACGCCCGAGGCTCTGGCCACATTACATGGGCCTGAAGGTCAAAACTTGGCAAACTGCCCACTTGCCAGCGGCAGCCTGAGCATCCTAGTTTTTTCTGCATTCTCCCAAGCTGGGGTGGCCGTGGGGGCGGCAGGGAGCTCTTTGTCCCCAGCCTCACGGTTTGCTGCCACTGAGCCCTGCGAGGGCGGCCACTCACAGAGAGGCTGTGACACCGTTGAGCGGCAAGCCCAGGGTGTTGACCAAGTCCCGTCTGAAAACGGGGACGGAGCCTCTCATCCCTCTGCCCCAAGCGCCCACGGTGTTCCAAGGAGCTCACAGGCACCGCGGGCCGGCCCCGGGTGACACGTCCATGGGTTCCCAGAGCCAACACAGGCGTCCATCCTGCTGGCCAGCGGGAGCCAGAGTTGAGTCGCGGCAAATTCCCCCAGACCAGTGGCTGCCGGCAGGGATGTACCGCCCCTGTGGCCCCCGCAAAGCCCCAGCACAGCTGGAGCAGGGAACAAAGTTACCTGAAGCTCAGACAGAAGGGAGAAAATCCAGAACGCCACAAACCTCCACTTTTAAAGAAAAAACGGGATTAGCCGGGGTGGCGAGAAGAGGGAAGGTGGATGGACTGGGCCCTGGCGGCCTGACTGTGAGGGACAGGACCGTAGTCCCACCAGACGGCTGTATCTGGGGGAGAAACACTGCCCCAGGACCCCGCCTGGAGCTGGTGGCCCCAGGGCACCCGCCTGTGTCTCGGGCCTGCCCCAGGTCCAGGAGGACACTGGGCTGCGGGGGGCAGCCTCCCAAACGGCAAGGGCTCCTCTGCTGATGGACGTGGGGCTGGGGCGGGGGAGCCCAGGTCTCGAAGGGCTGGGGGAGGGACACCCCTATGAGCACAAGGCCCATCCGGAGGCCAGGGGCTGCAGCAGGTGGGCCCAGGACCCGCGGTCGTTTCAAATCCTGTTTTTACAGGGAGCGTGAGATTTATGGGCTCTCAGGGGAAGACAATTGATGTAACCAGAGTCAATCAACAGACCGTTTCCTCCGGGCGCCGAGCTCCCGGGCAGCTCGGGGAGAGCGGCCTGCACGGTGAAGGGGGCCCCCCACACACTCCCAGCCTCACAGCACCCCCCAGTCAGCTCACACACAGCTGCCCCCACATGAGTGTACGTGCATACACAGGCAACTTCACATGCACACGTGTGCACACACACACCTGCACACTCACAGGCACACACTTTAAATACGTACTCGTGCAAAACATGTGCATGCACAGGGTTGTGCACACGGCTATACATGGTCAGGTACACGTGCATGCACACACTTGCACGTATACACTCCATCCATACCTGCACGTGTACACACACAAAGGCACACACAGAGCCCATCCCTGCTCAGGCCGGCCTGACCGCAGGCACCGTGGTGGGGGGCAGGAGCTTCCTGGGGCGTCCCTCGGCTTCCCCCCACCCGCCCTCCTGACTTCCCTCATTTTCTTCCTCTGTGAGAACCTCAGCTGCACCCACGCGTCCGGGCTGCACCCATGGTGTCACGAGGACAAAGCCCAGTGTCTGGCCCCCGTTCCCCTGGGAGCTGTGACAAAGTGCACCTGGGGGACCCACGCGTCCGCACCCAGGGAGGCATGCGCCCCGACCCCCTCTGAAGCCTGGCCCGCTGCAGGGCCCGGCGGAGCTGAGGCCACAGGTGTAGCTCGGAAGCTCTCCCTCCCTGTCACAGGTGGCCACGGCGGGGGGCAGGGGGGGGCTCTGAGTCACCTGGGTTGGGGCGCAACCTCTGGAGGGATCCATGGGGATCAAAGGACTTTGTCTTATCTCTGCCTCGGGAGGACCTTTGCTCGGCGGGAGGGAGGATGGCTTCAGCGGGTGTGGCCGTGGGCTTCTCCCCCCTGAGGTCCGGCTTCAGAAGGGCAGGCCCACATTGCTGAGTCCTTCTCCCTCCGCCAGCCCGAACCGAGGCAGACAGGCGCAGGCTCAGTGCTCTGGCACGGTCGGGCCGTGACCCGGGAAACCAGCCTGTTCTCGGAGAACAGGGGTGTGTGGCCAGCCCCCAGGCCCCTGGGCCACCAGGCCCTGCTTCCAAGGCCCTGGAGGCAGCCCCAGCCCCCCCAGGCCTCCGCAGGACTCTCCTCCCACCCAGACACCTCCCCACGCACGTGTGGGCACCACGCACCCCCGTCTGCCTTGGAGTCGGACCCTGCAAAGGGTAACGCATCACATTCAAGTCCCCAGGGCCCGGGAGGGTCTGGTTCTGGGCACACAGCCTTTATTTTTTTGTGTTTCCAATTCATGATTCTTTCTGTTTGCCAAGGGTGTGCAGGTGAGCACGGTGCTGCAGTACAAGATAACCAACAGTAGAGGGCGCAGGTGCACACTCACTTAGCTCTGCTTCCGGCAGAAAGGAAGTAGGCCTCTCCAGGGGGTGCACCTGGCTGTCGGGGCAGCCAGCCCCAGGCACCTCTCCTGAGGGGCAGCCCTGCTACCCTCTCCCTCCACGGTCGTCTGCCAGGCAGTTCCCAGAGGCCGGAAGGCCCCCCAGTCTCACCTGGCTGGTGCCGCCTGGGCTTCCTGCGAGCGCGGGCAGAAAACGCCCCGTCTCTGTGGGGAAGGCGCCGGACGCTGTGGCAGACACATGAGGACAGGGCTGCTAGCGCCCTGTGGGTGGGCTGGGGCGGCTAGGAAGGAAGGCACCCAGGCCTGGGGCCAGCTCGGGTCTGCCCTGGCTTTGGGGGAAGCCAGCGTGCCCTCCCCCCCCGGGGTCAGTCTCTCCAACGGGGCACCGAGGCAAGAGATCAGACCAGCACTCAGAGGCTTCCCCGCCCTGCTCTGTCCGTCCCTGGAGCCGGCGGCCAGCCAGCAAGACATCAACAGCCCCTGCATCCCCACGCTGGGGGCGCTGCCTACACGCTGCCCACCTGGGACTCCGACTTCTCCCACGCCTCTGTGAGACCCACGGCGCAGGTCGCAGCCACCCCCTCACATCACCTGCCCCCCGCCTGCCTCGAAGGCCACTGCTCCCACGCCCGAGAAGGCCGGACCGTTTGGAATCGATGGCCGAGCAGGTCAGAAGACAATGGTGACCAGTGACGTGCTCCTCAGATGTGGAGCCTCATTCCAGCTCTGGATCGCCCTGTGACTGAGCCGCCCACCCGAGCCCTCCTCGTAGCTGTCCTCCCGCAGCCCCCGTCGCCGCGGGGCAGCAGGGGGGACAGGCTGGTGGCCTTGGAGCCGGCCCGTCCCCGTGCACCCTGAACGCTGCCGGGGAGTGTTTCTGCTTCCCCCAAAGACCGTCGGGGCGGGACTCCGCGGGCGGAGGTCCTGGGTGTCACCTCAAATGCCACGCCATGTTTGTAGCCATTTGCGGCATTAAGAATGTAAATGAATTAATTACAGAGCTCAGGGGCCTTTCTTTTCCCCTCGCGGTTGTGTTTTCCAGGAAAGCGGGGAGGGCGCTGGCAGCGTGCGCCTCTCCCTCGGCGCTCCCGGCACTGTTCATTGTCACCAGCCTTCCCGGGAGCCGGGGGACACACCCTCTGCCGCTGTCCCACGTGCCTCAAGCCTCCGGAGGACGCTCGGAATTTGTGGGCTTACTTTCGTTACTTGCAACCTGGGAATGCTGTTACCGCCGGCACTCCGCACCTGCAGGGAAGTTCAAGGCCACGAGGGCCTGGCTGGTGAGGGCGGGGCAAAGAATTCCATTGGGAGAACATTTTATATGCATGTGGACACACACACACACAGATCAGGCGCACCCAGGTATACATTACACATCACATATATGACACCCATGTCATATATGTGTGAGCACGCACACACATACTATATATTATATATGTGATGTGTCGAAGCGTCCTTCCCCGCATTTTCTGGTTTAAATTGTGGAGAAACAAGAAGAAAAAGTAAATTAGAACCAGATAATTTTCTCTAGGAAAACAGACCCACACAGCACACGTGCTTCCCAGGGACAGGCACAAGTCCGAGGAAGCTGCAGGGAGCAGCCCAACCAGACGGGGCAGGATGGAGTTTGCAAGACGCTCCCGGTGCAGTTATTAAGAGTCCTGTACGTGTCTTCCCTTGTAATTGAATTTCACCGCATAATTTAAGAAAAGCCACACGAAAAAAAAAAAAAACTTGTAGTAAAAAAACTGGGGTATAATTTTCTTCAATCAGCTCCGGCTCCTGACCGCAATTACCCCGAACCCTTTGCGAGCCTCGCTGCGATGCTCCGGGGACGGGCCTCGAAGCCGCCGTGGGTGGCGGCCTTTCATGTGCCTCTCAAACCCCTTCTTTATTGTAAGGTTTCAAATTAGCGCTAGCAGCAATGAGCAAATTTGATAATTCGATCTCAAATTAGTTAATGTAACGTGCCAGTAACCACTAACTAGTGCATTACAAAGAAGAAAATGTATCTTTTTGGAGTTAGGATATAAAGTTAACCAGCCCGTCATTTTGCCATTGGAAACTTTTTTGGGTCTTTATTAAAAGGAAATAATCCTATAAAGCAATGTGTGTCCCTAGCAGCCTGGCGGTGTCCGGAGGAAGAGGCTGGGGTGCGTGGGCAAGCTCCAAGCCGAGCAGGCTCCTCCCAGTGGGCGGCCGGCACAGGGCTTCCTGGTGGCGGCATCTGGAGGCCTGGAGGTGAGGGGGCCACAGGTCCCAGCGAAGAGCTGAGAAGCAGGAGGGATCGTCCTCATGGCGGCTTTGCTATAGGGGCAAGTCAGATCTGGACAGCAGCAGGATGCTGTGGGGGGCCAATGGCACCCAGATCTGGAGAATTCCCACACCCTGCACCTCAATCCCAGGGTCCCGTGTGCCCACGTCCACACCCTGCTTAGTAAGGGAGCCACCAGGAAACAGGACATCTAGAGACAATGTGCATCCGGTAGCCCATCCATGTCAGCGGGAGTCCCCCACAGGGTCAGCGTGGGTCTGGCCAGGAGTGTCCTTGTCACTCCATCTCATCCCTGTAACTCCCCAGGTAAGTGCCTGAAATGTCCCCTGCAAGGCCTGCTTATGTTACAAGAATAGGCAGCCAAGAAAACAAACATCTCTCATACCAAATGGTCCTCCTAACAGTCAGAGTGTCAAACCACAGGGAGCACGAGCCAAGCGTATTCCCTGCTCTCTGTGAACAAGCTCTGAAGTCTTCTGCCTACTTCTGAGTCATTGCAGAATCACTGCGTCCCGCTGTGCTGTAGCCTGCTTCCTGTTTCACAGTATCACTGCTTCCTGTTTCATTGTATCCCTGCTTCCCGATACACTGTATCCCTGTTTCCCGCTACATTGTATCCCCGCTTCCTGCTACATTGTATCCCTGCTTCCTGTTTCATTGTATCCATGCTTCCTGATACACTGTATCCCTGCTTCCACCACACTATCCCTGCTTCCCATTACGCTGTATCCTGCTTCCTATTTCACTGTATCCTGCTTCCTGTTTCACTGTATTTCTGCTTCCTGTTTCATTGCATCCCTGCTTCCCGATACACTGTATCCCTGTTTCCCGCTACATTGTATCCCCGCTTCCTGCTACATTGTATCCCTGCTTCCTGTTTCATTGTATCCCTGCTTCCTGCTACACTGTATCCCTGTTTCCCTGCTACATTGTATCCCTGCTTCACATTACACTGTATCCCTGCTTCCCGCTACATTGTATACCTACTTCCCTGCTTCCTGCCACACTATCAACCCGCAAGTTCCTCACCTTCCTGTTTCTCTCCCAGTACTTGGTGTAATTACTGGCATTTAATAAGCACCCACTTCTCTCTGGAAGCTGAGTATGTGTGCAATTGGGACCCAAGGGACCTGGAGCTCTTACTTTGAAGAATCCCCTTTGGAGCATAAGGCCAGCTGCCCGCAGCCCCACAGTGCGGCAGAAGCCCAGTCAGTAAAGCAGAGAGAGGGCTGGAAAGACTTTCCAAAGCTCTGCTGTGGCCCTGAACTTGCTACTTTAATCAGAGCTGAAAGGTCCCTCCCTGCCCCCACGTGCCCTCCGTCAGTGACAGACGACTCCTGCCTGAAAAAGTTTAAAAGCAACAGGAGACGCTCTTTATCTGTGTGGCCTGAGCCCATTTAGTGCGGGAGAAAGCCCTAGCCCCTGTCCCACTGAAAGCCACGGCTTGTTTTCTCATCTGATGGATGAAAGGAATTTGGAAGTCTGATACTGTCCCCTGAGATGTCATTCAAGTCCTCAGATACCTTCCCCAGGCAGGGCCACCGCCACTGGACGCATCTCCGCCCACCCCCCACACTCATCCGCCCTCACCTCAGAGCCGCTCTAATCAATAGAAACCGGAGTGACCTGGCGGGGGGCGGGCGGGGGCGAATCTCCGATTGGTAGGCCAGGAAAGTGAAAACATGATTAGAGATGAAGTCACTGGGGGTGCTCTAAATTGGAGCCCTTTGAAACCAGCCTGGGCAGATCGGCTTTCCTTCATGGGGGGTGGGGGGGGTGTTTCTTGTCAGGCTTCATGTAAAGGAAAAAGATGAAAAATGCAAAAGACAAAGCCTGCAGCCCTCCTCCTCGGGCTGAGGGGACAGGCACAGTGTTCTCTTGGCTCATTAAAGAAAGTACAGCAAAGAAGAACAACTTGTTAAGTGTTTCCTCTTAAAAAGAACAAAGGGAAAGCCGCGGGTCTTAATGGTTCTCATTGATGGCTTATAAATGTGCCCATGTCCTTCAGCTAGAAGCTCCAGTCCTCCTTGGTTTTATTCCAAACTCCCCTTCACCACAACATGCCCCCCCAATAATAATTCAAACAAACTTTAAAATCTATAGACGCAGCATTCCTGGGTGATGGATTTGCCCCTCTTCCTGAAATTCGAATATAAATCCCAACCTTCTGCAGAGTAACCCTGGCAGCTTGATTTATTTGGGCTGCTGCGGGGCTGCCCTGTAGACTTTCAAAAACTTGGAAAGGCAAAGAATGCAGGGAGAGGGGGGAGGGAGGGAGAGGGAGGGAAGAAGAAGGGAGAGAGGGAGAGAGAGAGAGAGAGAAAGAGAGAGCAAGCAGCAAGTTGTCTCCGGCTGCTTGGGGTTCCCACCTCCTGCCTTTCGCCTTGGCCTCCACGGAGGGGGCTTTCCCGGGGGGAGGGTGGGGGGCGGCGGGCGGGTCTGTGTTCAGAGCAACCCAGTGCACGCAGTCAATCCATCTTCCCCCGGATATCGCTAATCTGCACATTTCTCTTCTTGTGTGATGTGACCACCGCTTTATCATAAATGGGCTATGAAGACATTCGGAGCTGCTACTGTTGTAATCTATCCAAGATGAATAGGGCACGGGCTGAAATAAACTCCCCGCTTCCTGTCCCATCTGTCTGCCAGACTGCTGGGCAGGTCGGGGGCATCCTCCCTCCAGGCTGGTAATTGCAAAAAACGGAGCAACTGAACCCGAACCAGAAGATCAAAGAGCTCAGGAGCGGGGGGCGCTTTTCCGAGAACAAACTGGCTACGTATGGGGGTGGGGGGGGTCAGGGGAAAAAACAACAACATGAACCCTAACCATCACTCATGCACAGAGCCCTGGGGGGAGGGGAGCTGGCAGATGGGCCCCCTGCTGGGAGGGATCACCAGCCTGGTGGCAGGGGCCCTCCAGACCCCCTCTCTGCCCTGGTCCTGCCCTCTCTGAACCCCGAGGCCCTTCCCTGGTCATCGGATCAGCCCTCCACCGAGCAGGTCCTTTAGCTCTGTGGGCAGGATCTCTCTGTCCCTCTGTCCCTCCGTCCCTCTCAGCCAACCTAAAAAGTCTTGCATACGACAGAGCTGAGAAGAGCCAGGAAGAATGTTACCTAGTGGCCAAGCCCACACCAGCCATAGTCAAGACACACTGTCCCTTGTCCCCAAACGTCCTTCCTCTCCCACCACATAGGGCATCCCCGTTGCTCTCCAGAGGACCCCAGCACCCACAGCCTCTGGGGCCACCCAGGACCCAGGATTTTTTTTCTTTATTTGTGACAGTGAGTGGCTGGGTCTGTCATGACCCCCAGCCCCTGTGGGGAGGCAGACCTGTCACCGGGGGGAGGGCCCCACGCCTCTGAAAACGGCTATCGATGGACCTTATCTCCGGGGGTGGGGATGGGGGTCCCGCACCCAGTGGCTCATGAGTACATTTCATACTCAAGTGGACCGAACGCCAGACCCGGAGATGCTCCCCACCAGGGGCAATAAATCCCAGCCGGGCGTGCTAACAGCGCTCACATTTTCTCCTAGTAATTCTTCCTGTTTCGGAGCGCTGGGCCGGCTCCAGGCCCCGCTCGACAAGGCTTCCTGCTGGAGGGGCGGCCCCTCGGCGGCTGTCCAGCCGCAACTGCCAGCTAATACCTTCACACATTCGCAGATCCCAGGCCCCCGGGCGGGAGGAGCGCGCGCTTGGCCCGGGGTCTGCGGAGGGCAGCCCAGGGAAGCCGCTCCCGCCCCGAGGGGTCCCCCAGCCTCCGGGACCCTCGGCAGGGCAACGGGGGCAGCTGGTGCTGCTGACTTCGGAAAAATGCTCCCCGTTCATGGTGAGATTTTTCTTTCCGTCTTCCTCCCTCACCTGGACGCTGCTGGGGGTTGGGGGACTGGGGCAGCAGAGCTGCTGGACGCTGCCTTGAACCCACCGGAAGTCCCCTGCCCTTTCCCTGACCGACCAACCGGGGCTGTTGAAAAGCTCCCGAGCAGCCGGACTCTCTGCTCGCACAGGTTTCTGGCGACCTGGGCTCGGGCTCACGGAGGCAGCGCCGCCCTTTCTGACTCGGGACTTGGGGGACAACTGACCGTCCGGCGATGAGGGCGCAATTCTGGGAGATGGCGCACGGTGCGCTGCCTGACCTCTGTGGGCAGAAGGCCGCGGGTGAGGCGGCAGAAACCGCATCCTCTGCACCCCCGACGCACGGGACGGGCATCCCTGCAGCGGCGCTCTGCGGCACACGTGCATGGGCTCGCTGAGGAGTCCCCGCGTGGTCCGTGGGCGCCGGCCCACGCTGGCCCTGCCCCCCCCCCGCACACGCAGCCCCTGGAAGCCCATCCGCGGACGAATTCAGACAGCGTGCTCTAAGGGGCGCTCCCGAGGCCCATGTCGTGTGTATGTGCGGGCACACGCGTGTGCACACCGGCTTTGCAAGCCTTTCCGCAGGTATGTCAGGGTCACACGTGTTCAGAACCCAGGCGCACTTTTCAGAAAGTTATTTCTGGAAAAATGTTGACTCTCCTAACGGCAATAAAAGGAAAATACTGCTCCGGCCAACATAAATGTCTAATTGGAACATGCCTGGAAAGCGCTGGAATATTTGTGTAAGTTTGAAATTCCAGCCTCCGCAGTGGCAGTCGGCGAGCTCTGCGAAGGACGGAGGGTCCGTTTCTGAAGGCCCCTCGCCGAGCTTGTCCGCCTCGTGGCCCCGAGGTGCTGGCCCCGGGCTCCGGGACTGACTCACATGGCTGTGCACCAAGAGAGTGACCTGATGTCCCGCACAGCCAGCCTGGGGATGCGGGGCTCTCTGGGCAGGGGGTGCAGGTTGGTGGCCAGCTCCAGGACAAGCTTCAGAGCCGGGTGGGCAGCAGGCTCGTGGCCTGTGGGGCCCTAGGGTCCTCGTCTAATCTGTACACTCGCTGCCTCATCAGTGATGCGCCGGCCTCTCCCACTCGGGCTGGGCCTCGGCCCCCAGGACCGCTCTCGCTCTGGGCCCCGGCCTGGAGCTCAGGCCCTGGAGCGGTGTGGGTACAGGGGTGAGCGGAGAAGCCCGGAGGAAGGTGAGCATGCAGATGGCTGTAACGTCACCTCGAGCGCCTAAGGCAGTGTCCCACTCACCACTCACTAACGGGGGGCTCGATTGTCCTTGGTTCACAGGAAGGGGGACAGGGGTCGGGTCAGAGACAAGGGTGTCCCTCTGGGGACAGCACACTGTGAGGTGGACCTGCAGGCAGCCTCCTGGACCTGACCACTGCTGGCCAGGTGCCGACCTGTGGGTCTGGGGTCACCAGGGTCAGGGCAGAAGGGACAGTGCGGACAGGGCTTTGCAGCCCCTCAGCCAGGGGCCAGGGGCCAGCGGAAGCGAGAGTGTCTGCTTCTGGTTCTGTGCGAGAGGCAGGAACTCTGAGACCCGCAGGCTTCTGGGAATGCTGTGCATCCCCAGCTTCCCCGGCTGGGGAGGGGATGGGACGGGGACCCTTCACCTGCATGGCAGACCAGCTCGGGCTGCCTTTCGGGTCTGACAGGCCTGGCCTCTGGTTCGCACCCCTCCCAGCTGAGCATCTAGGCAAACGTCGGAACCTCTCCATGCCTCAGTTTACCATTGTCCAGAAGGCCAGGGTGGGGGTAAAATGGAGACCAATGTGTACCCTGCTGGGCCCCGCCCCTTGCCTGTAAGTCGCCCTCAGGAGCTTCCCTTCCGACTCCCTGACTCCCTGAGACCTGCCACCGGGCCCGGAAGGTGCCCGGAGCCGGGCTGGTGCCTCGGAGCAACAGGCACAGCGTAGCGTGTGGGGGCCCCATCGGAGGGGCAGGTTTCCAGACGATTTGGGGAAAAAAATAAAGAACCTCTCTCTCTCTCTCTGGACTTGGCCACCCCTGTTTTTTTCCAGAAGGGAAAGAAGGCCAGGAGGAGAACGCAGGCGTGCCGAGCCTGTTTTTGGGAACGACAACAGAGATGCGTCCCTGTTCGCAGCCTAACACTGCCCCGATTGTTGGAGGCGGGTCTGGTTTGCATTAGCGGAAGTGAGGGCCGGGCACAGGCCCCGGCCCCGCGGGTTAACCCCTTCCCCGCCGCACCGCCCTCACCCGTCCTCCACGGGCATCCTCCCGAGGACCGCCTGCACCCCTGCAACGGCACCGCCACATATGTGCACCCCATATACCCACATGTGTGCATGTGCGGGGACACGCCTCCTCCGCGACCTCTGATCTCAGGTTCTAGGAAGAGCTGCCCACACCCTGGGAGGCCCAGAGAGCGTGGGGCAGAGGCGAGCAGGCTGCAGGAGGCTGAGACGCAAGTCGGGCCGTGCCCTGGTGCCCCGGGGTGAGCAGGGCTTGCCGGCCGGGCTTGAGGAGGAGAGGCGTCCGTGGGCACGGGGACCAAGTGACCCGACTGCTTCACGGCTCTGTCCCTGGACAGCCTGACCTCCCCCCAGGTCGAGCCTGGCTGGGCCCCTCCGCCGCTCGGAGGCTTCTGGGCTTGTGACGGTGGAAATGGGGACACTGCTCCAGCAGACCGACATCACCTTATGCAGCCCAGGGGGTGTGTGGCTCGGGTCTGGGGTCGTCGTGCGTGACAGGCTGGGGGCGGGGCACACAGCTCTGGGTCCACATCTGAGCAGGCTTTGTGTGTGTCACTATCTCGATGAGCCTTCCCTGGGGCTGTGACTGAGGGGACGCCCACATGATGCCATTTTGCAGCTGAGGGAGCTGAGGCACAGAGAGCGTGACCAGTCCCAGCTCCCTGAGCCGGGAAGAGGAAGGAGCAGACCCCGGCCAGTGGCCGGGGCACCAGCCTGAAGTCTCAGACCAACAAGGGCCTGTGGACACACCTGTACCCTGGCCTTATATTTTGAAACGTGCCTTTCGTGTGGCCGTTGACCAAGGTAAACCCCACATGGTGCACCTTTGTGCATGCACCTGGTGAGGTGGGGTCCAGGAGACCTCGGGCCAGGGGGCCAGCCTTGCCCCAAACCCTGTGTGGATCCCAGGGCCAGGGGAGGAGGCCCCTTCCAGACCGAGTGCATTGTCACCCTGCCCAGGGGCCGGGGACCCTGCGCGCCCCCTTGTCGTCACTGCAAAGACACTGCAGGACGCCACTGAGGTGTGTTACTGTCCCTTCTGTGGAGAGAACTGAGACACGGAGGTCTGAGGGTGCCACCAGGGCCCCACAGCCCGGACGTGGCAGGGTGGGCAGAGGAGCCCGCTCTGGCAGGAGCCCGGTCTGCAGCCGGCCCTCGCTGGGCAGCCTGGGCTGACTGCGCTTCTTCGCCAGAACTGCAAGAAGAAACAGCACAGCCCACCCAGGGTCAGGGTCGATCGGGCCAGGTGCTGCTCCCTAGGAGACCAGGTGCTAGGACACCTGTCACAACCTCAAGAGGCGGGGCAGGATGACCTGTGCCACAGAGGTGAGTCTCAGCTGGATGGGGGGGGGATGGGGAACCACCTGCCTTAACACGCGTTCCCTGGGGAGTGGCTAGACCTGCAGGTGGGGGGTGGGCAGAGACCCCGCAGCCCCTACCAGGGCCACTTGCGGATGCTGCCGACCTGTCCGGTGACCAGCTGTCCTGGGCTGCAGGGACAGAGGGTTTTTCCTGGGACGTGGGGTTCTCGGGGTTAGAAACTGAATAGACCTGGGCAAACCAGGATGGTCGGTCACCCTACTGAAGCCATTCACGGCAGAGGCGTGTCATCTGGGCAAGAGGGAGGTCGTTGACCGACACAGGACCCCAAGACAGGCTCCCCAGGACCCGAGGGGAGCAGGGATCAGACAGGTGACACCAGAGCCCTGGAGGGAGCCTGGAGGCTTTGCAGGTGACCCCGCCCTCAGAGGGCACCTGGCGGAATTCTGAGCAGGAACCAGGGTGCTTGGCTGAGCGGTGCCAAATTCATTGCCCAAACCGCGAGTTTTAACTGGTCGAGCGGTTGCGTTCCCTGTGGGACTCATCTCTCTGTGAAGCCGTTTCTAAGATGCGATTCTCGTGCGGTGCGAACGTGTTTCAGCTTTTGGATCTTTCTGCGGAACGCTCAAAACTCCAAACCATCCAGGCCTGTGGCCAGGGAAAAGCTGCCCCCGGAGGGTTGTCATGGTGACGATGTTCACATGCCGCCACGTGGCTGTGCCCAGGTGTGGAGAGAGCTCAGCCGCCCAGAGTCCGTCGGTGCCTGCACCGGGCCAGGCCACAGGGCCCTCCACAGAGAAGCAGCGGCATGTCCTTCAAGCACCCCGCTCTCCCGCACGAAAATCTCCAGCTCGCATCCTGTTTCCCGGCCCTCTTCACCGAGAGGAGCATCGCCGTGTGACGGTCACGGTGCCTCGGTTATTCTGCACTGGGACAGTGAGCTGCCCCACTCCCAGCAGCCCCGGCGGGCTCCAGCACCAGTGGGCATGCAGCCTGGGGAGGCCGGTGGCCCTGCTCCCGCCGGGGCCCGACGGCTGGGCCTCCTTGGGCTCCTGACTTGCGGGAAGCACGGACCCGGGAAAGGCAGGCTGGCGAGAAGCGTGGGAACCTGGGGAAAAACCGGCTCTGAGTCCGGCCCTTCCCAGAGGGCAAGGGACACTGCACCAAGGGCGCCTCGCCCCCGGATTCCGACACTTTCCACCGTTCTTAGCGACCTGTGCTCGCTGTGCATCTGTGCGTGAACGTGAATGGGGGAAGCACAGGCAGGTGAGGGGCACGGCGTTGGGTCGATGACTGAAGAAGACATGGGGAGAACAAACCCCAGGCCGCGCATGCGTCTGGTTGCCCAGAAGGGCTGTCTCCTCCCGTCCTGGGTCTCCGCCGTGTCCCGAGTTCTGCACAGTTGAGGGACATGTGCGATGCGGTCCCAGGTCACGCGTGAGGGCCGTGGAGTCGGGCCTGCAAACCACCGCCAGGTTCCCTCCCCGCTCTCGTTGCCCTCTGCCCGGATTGCCGGCTCCGGCCCCCAGGGTCGGAGGCTGTTCTTCTGTCCTCACCATGGGCCACCCCAAAGGGTGGCTCTGACCGGTGCACTTCAGCACAAATCACTGCCCACAGTGCAGAGGCCACCGCTAAGTGAGCCCACGGTGGGGGGGGGGGGAGGAAACTCCATGCCTAGCGAAGGACGTGGCCAGGAGGTAGCCACCGAGTGGGCCGTAGATGTGGAGAAGCAGAACCCCCGGAGGCAGAACCCCCAGAGAGAGGCAGGCCCAGCCCATCCTCCTGGGCCCCCTGTGCCGGTCTCCCCGGCAACCCAGGCCCCACACTCACCCCCGGAACCTCGCTCACACAGAGAGCTTTGCACGCAGCCCCAGCAGCCCCTCCGATGCACTTCAGTGTCTGTGGGACCCTCTCCCCAGTGCCCCTGAGAGTGACAATGGACGTGTCCACACAAAAGGCCCGGACCCCATCACCACTGCCTGGCCCGAAGGTGGCCTCCCTCACTGGCGCCATCTGGATGGTGGCATCCTGGATGGGTGCCAACTCCCCACCGTGAGACGGGCTCTGGAGTCCTTCTCAGCCGTCCATCCTGCCAGGGCGCAGGTGGGCCGTCCTGCTTTGGCCACGCCACAGGGGTCGGGGGCCAAGGCGGCGGCCCCTGTGGTCTGAGGCCACGCTCTGCGTGCCCTCTGGAGAGAAAGCCAGGCCTGTGGGACCACTGGAGAGGGAAGGGGACAGTGAGTGTTTGCTGGTGCCCCCAGACCTGTTCCCTGGGTCCCTGGCTTACTCAGGCCACCCCGACGGCCCATGGAAGACCACCCTGGAGGGGTCACAGGTCACGGCCCCTCTCCCACCCCTTGCTGGGCGCGTCAGCTGAGGCTGCTGGCTCTGCAGTGCGCGGCGGACGCACAAGGTGTCCTCTGTCCGCACACGTGGGGCGGGCCTTTGTCTGGGGCCGCCCATTTGGTTTCCGTGGAGTCAGATCCGTCAGGGGAAGTTCCACGGAAAATCGCTTTCTTCCCGCAGCTGCTTCTGAGGCAGCACCGCTCACAGAGATGAGGCCACAAGTCCCTGCCGGGCTCCTGCTCCCCTGTCCCCAAGCACCCGAAAGCTGGCCTCCTCCTGGTCTCCCCAGGGCTTCCCAGACACACCTGTCAGACCCGCGCCCCACGCCCTGAGATGCTGCGAACAGACAGGCAGCGGCGAGGGCCTGGAGGGCGCGGGGAAGTCGGTACAGGTGGGAAACCCCGCGGTGCCGCCTCCGCCAACGGCAGCTGACCGTCCTCTGAAAGGTCAACAGTCGCCATACGACCCAGCAAGTCCACTCCCACGTGCACGCCTGAGAAAAACGGAAACACGGGCTTGCACAGACATTTGCACACGCACATGCAGAGGAGTGGAAATCAGGCACAGCGGGACGGCGTTCGCCAGCCACCACAAGGCACGAAGTCCTGATGCCGCTACCGTGTAGCCGACGTCCAGAAACGTGACAGAAGCCAGACGCAAAAAGGGTCAGATTCCATGGGACCCGATCCGGAAGGGTCCGGAACAGGCAAGGCCTGAGAGGCGGAAAGTGGATTGGGGTGCCCAGAGAATGAAGAGGGGCCAACGAGGGCCCGACAAGGTTTCTTTCTGGGCGAAGGAAAACGTGCTAAGAGGTCACGGGGGTGGGGATGGCTGCCCCGCCCTGTGAATGCAAACCACCAAGTTGCACACGTCGGAAGGGGCACGTTCACGGGGCGTGCATCACACCTCCATGAAACCGACCCCTCTCCCTGCATGTACACACGTGGCCAGGCCGACCCACGCACCCGGACGCATCTACGTTCACGCCGCGGATGCTCGCTCGCGGGCTCCGCATGTGTAGACTCAGCCACTTGCTGGAAAGCACCTGTCAGCCGGAAGCGGGACAGCAGCTCATTCCCAGCCGCTCTGAATACGTGCCTGGTGGGGCGAGGTCAGATGGTCCACTGTGCCCCGCCCACCGTGCCCCACCCCGCCCAGGGGAGGGGCCACGCTCTGCCTTCTGGTTGGTGCTTTTGGACTGTGGTCCAGCGTCCCCAGGGCCCCGTTTTCGCACATTTGTGGTTTTCCCACGTTTGCGGTTTTCACTGGTGATCTCGGTCTCAAGTGGCCTCAAACCAGTGCTGGAGCACCCTCCTCGGAAGCCGCCCTCCCGGCTCACAAATAAGGCACGGCGCTAACCCTCCGTTTATGCCCCCCCCCCCCGTCTCCACACCGGGGCCAGCACACACAGCTCCGTCCTCCCGGAGCCAGTGTCCTGCTCGAAGTGGACACCGGAGCATCTGTCAGGTGACTGGGTGGATTCACGCCGTTTCTCAGGGGGGCTGTACGAGGAAGTGGGACAGCTGCCTCCAGGACAGTAGGAGAGAAATGGGGGTCCGCTATCCCTGCATGGGGGGGGACCGCATGTCAGCAGGGCATCAGGCAAGGACCTTAGAACTGCCTGGAGGCGGTGAAGCGCGCCCAGCACTGTCCGGCAGGCGGACGCCTCTCCAGGACCATGCAGGTGCCGTGTGGACGGAGGTTTAAGGGAGGTAGTCCAGGACTGGGTGGCCAGCTGGGACTGTGGTTTGAGGACAGTTCGTCATCCTGGGGACAGTTCCAAGTCTGGGATGGAAGCAGAGCTGCCTGAGCCGGTCCCTTGGGAGTCCCCGCCCCTCCCCACGCTTCTGTCTTGACCTGGGGACAGGCGAGGGCTGTGTGGCCTTCCTGTGGGGGGCGGTTGGTGGCCATGGTCCAGTCCCCCAGCCCCCTGGGCTGCGGCAGCCCCAGGGGGGGCAGGAACTTCCCCATCATGCAGGGCTGCAGGGGGTGTCATCGGCCCACAGGATTTGGGAAGTATTTGGAGAAAAAAGGGCCCAACGCCCAGAAACCCAGACTAAACAAAGCCCGCGGTGGGCGAGCTGTGGTGTGGGGGCCTCGGGCACGGACGGTGAGGAGGGAGCGGGGGCAGCGTGGCTCCTCGGTGACGGGCGGGCAGCGTCTGGCCCCCGGGGAGGTGACAGTGAAGGGGCCCTTTGTTCCTTGGACACACGTGCACGGCCACCTTTAATGAGAGCGGGGGCTGCGCACCTGCATCAAAGGACTCATCTTCCCTTCCCCCCTGGGGGGATGCTCCCGGGGTCGGGCAGGGGGGCACCGGGGGCCAGCAAGGGACGGAGATGAGAGCATCACCTCTGTGAGCTTGTCACAGGAAGCACGGAGGGACAGGCGATGCGGAGAGTCTGAGGGACTCTTTCAGCCCTGTCCCAGCACCACCAGACGGGCCTGCCTTCGTGTGAGGAGGGGAAACCAAGGCCAGAAGGGGTAAAGCCCAAAGCTCCATCCTGTAATCGTCTTACCCACAGCAGCCTGGCCCCCTGTCCCACGTGCACGAGCCGCCAGGCCTCCTGAGCCAGCAGCTCCGGGGAGTGCACGGGGCTTCTGGTACGGTGGCTTTTTAAAGGCCAGTCTGGGCCCCCCCCACCCCCTGGCAGGAGAGCGTCTCAGATATGTCCAGCGACCCTGGGCTATGGGGACAAACCTGTCACGGGGTTTTCCTGGGGCAGGATGACACCCCGGCCATGGGACCTGACACTGGCCCACGCACCCCTGAGCCTGCGGTTCCTAAAACAGGTGGGCAGGCTCTGTCTGCGAGAAAGCTCACACTCTTAACGGCGACCCCACTGGAGCAGGAATCGCTGGCCTGCTTGCGACGCGGCCCCGGCTGGGCTGTGGCTCTCACCGTCATGGGCTTTCCTCGAGGGACCACGAGTTCACAGGCTTTGTGAATTCGGAACCGAGGAGGGGCCGGGGGACAGGGGACCACTGCTCTGCCAAGGTGAGGTGGGGGTCCTTTCCCTCTAGCCTCCTCGGGGTGCTGCAGGGAGAAGCTGCCCCGAAGGGGAGCAAGGGGACCCACGGAGGCCCCAGGTGGGTAGAGGCCCTGGACAGGAAGGGACGTGCCCACTGATGTCAGAGCAGGGGTGGCTGGGAGCTGACCAGGGCTTCGCTGGCCCTGTGAGGGGGACCCCAAGGCCTCTGGGGCCCCGTCTGCCCCACAGGCATGCCAGGTGGGGAGACCCCTGTAGCACAGTCATGGCCGGTCAGAGAGGAAGCCCAGCAGGGGCCAGAGAGAGGGGTCTGACCCGTCACCCGCCTCCTCCACAGGGAAGAAGGCCCTCCGGGGCCTTGTGGAGGAGGTCAGGGGAGCACAGTCCCCGGCCTGGGTCACCCCCATGCCATGGTGCCTCTGAGCCAGGCTCCGAGGGAAGCCTGCGCGTCTGTTATCCGTCACTCCTGCCGCCTGCCCCGGGCGGCACAGGAGGGTCGCCCAGTCCCCAGGGGAGCAGGGATATGGCCCTGCCAGGGCTCTTGCAGAGCAGCCAGAAACCTAGGCCCCACACGGGCGCACACACGTGCACACACCACCACACATGTGCACACAGTGCACACACACTGCATATACATTCATGTGCAAATGCATGTAAAGGCTCAGGACCACACACAACTCATATACCTGCACCCACTGAAACGTGCACACATGTGCACACAAGTGCCCTTGTGCTCACATGCACACATATACACACACATGTGCACACTCATGTGTGCACACATTCAGACCTGCCCCTATGGGCTCACATCCACACATGGGCACAGCTGTCCACACCCACACACGTGTGCGCATGCATTAAGTGCCCGCCAGCCAGGGGCCCCGCTGTGGGCCGGGCCCGTCAGGGGCTCCAGCCCCTGCAGGTGGGACGCTCCCGGGAGACGCGAGGAGCCCACTAGAGACGGAGCCTCGGCGGCGCCAGCGCCCCCCTCCCAGCCACCGCCGAGCGTCCCGCACAAACAGCCGCGCGGGGTTCTTCCATAAATCCCGTTCAACAGGCTCTTAGCCACGAAACACCCTACTATTAGCCGAGACAGCCACTTACTCCAAACAAATGCTCTTCGCGGGCCCATCTCGCTCGCTCTCCCCCTCGGCCCCCGGGCGCGGCCCCGCACTTCAATCTCTGTTTACGGAGCAGTCCCGGAATCCTATTTAACCGCAGGGCCGAGTTCGCGCCTCTGATGAGTTGTCATTCCAACTTTGCCCCCGGCGATCGGCTCCTGCCTATTACTGCCTTGTCCTGCTTCACAGACGGATGGGTCGCCGCTCAGACAGCCTCTCCCCACGTGCCCTCATCAAACCAGCCAGCGCGCACGGCCATTTTCCGAGGGCTCGTTCCCACAGCGGTGGGCACGGGGCCGGGGGTATGCCAACGCGGGTCCTGACCACCGGGACTCCATCCGCAGACACCGGGTGCCGTGACCAGGGAACCCCCAGGCTGCCTGGCTTGGCGGTGGCTCCTCTGAGGGCCCCACCCTAGACAAGCCTCTCTCGTCTGGCAACCCAGTTCCGGTGTGCCGGCCGTTTGCCCCACTGCCTCTGGGCTTCGGCCGCATGCCCGGCACGAGGGTGGAATGTGGGCCTGCAGGACCGGGTCCCCGCCCCCAAGGGGCCAACAGTCCCTGAGAGGCCCCGACTTAGACACACCCCCTTGCCCCGGTGACTTACACCGTCAGTCAAAGACGGTGGGACTCAGGCTGTTGCCCAGGTCCGGCTCCTGCGCCCGCTGAGTGCCTCTTCTGGGGGCAATTCAAGTGAGGTGAGCTGGCAAACCTCACGCCGCCTCCTGTGTCGGCCTCCCACTGCCAGAAGGCCACCAGGGCCACTCCGAACACCCTTGGGGACAATGACTTCATGGCCCAGCGTGGGGCTTGTGACCCCCAGCCAGAGTGGGAGGAGGACGTCCGTCCTAGAACCAAGGCCCCGGCCCCTGTCTCCCGGGACCCCAGCCCCGCGGAGAGCCTGGCAGCGCGCCCGCACCACCTGGCCTCATCTGTCTTAGGGGAGCGGGAAGATTGTTCACCCTCTGTCTCCCCTTCCTGACACCCCAAGTTCTTATCTGCCCCCAGACAGCACGGTCAAGGGCGAAGGTGACACCCAGGCTACCAGCCAAGAGCACTCTTTTCAACACTCGGGGCAGCAGATAGCAGGGCAGCCGGGGTGGGTGTGACCCACTCAAGGGCTGTCATCTTTCGTGTCCCTGGTTCCTCCGCAGGCGGAGACACCGAGGGCCAGGGTGGGGGATCAAAGGCCCCCGGACCGGCCGGACGCCCCTTTGATTCACACAGGGGCTAAAAATGAACAGGTTTGGAAGGCCCCGCGCCTCCTGCCACGTTATCACCTCCGCTCTCGCGTCTGGCCTCAGGGTAATAAAGCGAGTGTTGAGTAACAGGCCGGCGGCCGGGCCGCGGGAGATTCCTGCCGGCCTGTCATTGGACAGACCAGCGGTCCGTGTTGTCCCCTCAATCCCCCGTCATGCGGGAGGTCGTGAGCGCGACCTTGAAAAGCAAGCGTCCTGCCAAGGCCTCCTCGGCCCCAAAGGCTTCGGCCTCTAAACTGGCCTTTCTGAGCCGATTCTGTGCCTCCACATGGGCTCCCGCCAGTGAGTCCAACCCAGGGCCACTGGGAGGTACCGGCCCTGCGGGGGCCCCCTGTGCCCACAGTGAAGGGGGGAGGGCAGGCCCAGGAGGAGCCCCGGGAGCTTCCCGAGTGGGTCCCAAGCAATGGGAGGCCCCTGTGGCCTTCCCACAGAGAACCCGGAGAACGGGAGCGGACTTGTCCTCCGGGTCCAACCCAGCAGGGCTCGGCGGGGAACTGCGACCCTCTGCAGGCTCACTCCAGCTGCACCCCGGCTCCCGCTCAGCAGGCCTGGCTTGGCCCGAGAATCTGCATTGCTAACAAGGCCCCAGGGGATGCTGAGTACAACAGCCTTGACTTGTCACACACGGCACTGAGTTGGGACGTATTCCACGTGGGCACCGACTCGAGTGGCAGGCAGTACGTGGCAGTGGAGGCCCCACCCCACGCTGGCCCAGGGGAGTGATGTGCCTGAGGGGCACTCCTTGGCCCAGGGCTGGCCCTCGGGTGCTCTGGCTGCTGGCACGCTATCTCAGCGCAGGCCACTGACTGGGGACCTTCCCAGGGGCAGGTGCCTTTGCGTTAGCTGTTTTAACCAAGGCTCCGGGAGGTGGGGGCCCCAGCAGGACCAGCTGAGTGTGACTCCAGGCCTTTTGGGGCTCCCCGTGGCCTGCGGTTGGCCCTTTTGTGGGGACTGCGACTACTGGGGCGGTTCCACCCAGCACCCTTCAGTCTGGGACGCTGTGTCGTCACTTGCCCTAAACGACTTCTAACCCTCACAGTGGTGAAACCCCACCCCGCCCCGGGAGGGCCCCGGCAGTGGCGGTGGCCGGCGGGTTTCCAGGACCTTCCTTGCGTACCTCACCCCCCCGGCTGCGGACAGACGGCCTCTCCCAGGCCCCGGGAGTCAGGAGGCCAGGCTGCGCCGAGCCCGTGGAGGACAGTTAATAAGACCCCTGATGAATGATGGGGAGGGATTTCCGCACCGCTAATTTCCGTAACCATCGCCCTTTGAAAGACGGCTCGGGGGCCCTGCGCTCCGGCCCTGCCCAGACAGAGCTGCATTATGTGGCCAAGTTCAGGCTGCGTATCCCGTTTCAGGGACCGAATAGAGCCTGTCCTGGAAAATCCTGCAATATTTTTGAGGTCCATGGTCCCTGTCTTGAGTTTCTTCCTCTGTTGCGAGTCTTCTTGGAGCCCAATTCTTTCCTGGGACGGTGGGACCAGGCTCCCGGTGGGGACAGGGCTCCTGGTGGGGACGGTGCTCCCGGTGGGGGCGTGTTCCATTCAGCCGGCACTGAGTTGACTTGGGCCCAGGGTTTGTCAGTGGAAGGGACAGCACTTCGGAAAAGCTGTGGGAGTCACATACTTTCCTTGGTGACAGTGTCCAGGGCTGTCCTGAGCAGGGTCCCTGTCTCCATCACGAGAGGAGCTGCCAGACTTGGGCCTCGAGACCAGAGTGAAGGGCTGGAGGGAGGAGGACAGCTGCAGCCCCGTGGGGATGCTGGGGTTCTGCCCTCCACCCGCCGGGTTCCAGCCCCTCCATGCCTCAGTTTCTCCTTGGGGACAGGAGATGCCGAGAGCCCTCCTTTGGCGGGCTGTGGTGAGGACGAAAGCAGCTGGCACGTCGGGGGGCTCAGAGCCATGTGGGGCTGGCCGGTGCCATCTTTTATGTGTTCGCCCACATTTTCGACCCCCGCCAGCTGTCCGAGCGCTGTCCTCGTGGGGGCCCTGGCAGGGGTCCCAGCATCCTGGTTAGTAATGCCCAGACGTGGGCTGTGGGCGCCGGGACAGGCTTCCTGCACATCCAGCCCCCGGATCCGGTGCAGCCTGAGCCCCACTGGGGGAGGGGAAGCCAGTCCGGAAAGCCCCACGGAGAGACCGCGTGGGGCCGGGGCTCAGGTCGCAGCAGGTGGGCCCACGCCCCTGCGAGTCTGCGAACAGGCGTCTCTTCCCCATCTGCGTGGCTGGAGTGCAGGCTCAGCCACTTTACCTGCCACTCGGCCTGTGTCCCATCTTACAGACACGTACAGCAAGGCCGGGGGCTGAGAGGCCGAACCGGGGCCCCCAGACTGGAGGATGAGGGCTCCAAGGGGGCCTGCTGGCCTGCAGAACCCCCAGCTGTACTCTCATGCCCCCTTCCCCCTCCCCCGCCTTGCCACAGCACTCAGGACGCCATGTGTTCGGTGCTTACCCCGGGGTCCCCAGCATCCAGGCAGCCAGCCAGCCTGCTCAAGACCCTGCGACAGGGTGGCCTCAGGGACCACGTTCCAGCTCTCCCCCCGTGAGCCTCTCCTGCCTTCGGAACTTCTGAAACCTCAAGAATCCCAAATGTGCTGGGCTCGGGCCAAGCGCAGGAAGAGAGCGCCCGCACTTTCTCCCGAGGGGTCAGCCGAGACGGCGCATCCTGGGCCCTGCACACCCTCCCGGCCTTGCCCTTCCCCAGGCACGTGCCCGGGCGGGCAGGACTGGCCCTGGCCCCTGAAGGAAGAGGCCCCCCGTGGCTCCAGGCCTTGGGGTCCCCCTCACCCACCAGCAAAGGCCCCAGTCACTAAACTCCCTTCAGCGTTGTTAGCAGAAGCGGCTGAGTGGCCAGGTAGGCCCGTCCAGGCCCTGCCTCCGGCTGAGCTCCTGGCGCTGCGTCTGCTGACTTGCTCACCTGCTGGTGCCGGCCCAGTCCCCACCGGTCAGCTTCCTTAGCGGGGACCCTGGGGTTCAGGAAGCAGACCGGGGTGCCCAGGAGGTAGGCTTTCCCTGCCAACCTGGGGAGGGGCACTGACTTCCAGAAGCCAGTAGGGTAGGGAAAAGCAGAACAAGGCCCAGGGAGGGGTCCTGGCTGCGCCCCGCCCCTGAGCCCTGGGCCGGGAAGTGTGCCAGGACCCGCTCCCCACTGACCCCCAGGTCTCTGCCCCCTCTGCCTAAGCACTGGGCTGGGGCATGAGGGTCACAGGCCAGCCCTGGGCGGCCACAACCCCCAAATGCTGGAAAGTCTGTCCCGCTCTTCTTGAGCCTGAGACCGCTGGCTCTGGGGACTAAGCGGCCGTGTGCCGCACTGGGCTCCTGGGATCTGCCAGGCAGCCTGGCTTCGAGGTCCAGCCCCTCCTGCTCACCCAGCGTGGGGCAGGAAGTCCACACGAGAGCCTCTGCTCCCCTCTGGCCAGGCCTCGGGGAGATAAGGATCCAGCACCCCGAAGTCCACCGACATGACGCAGCTAGGCAGCCAGCCTGGGCAGCACCGACCTGGGGGAGGAGCTGGGGGTCTGGACGTGTGGGCGCCATCCCCAGACCCTGCAGCCCCGGGACCTAAGGGGTGTCCCCTCTGGTGGGGCAGTGACCTGCTCTCTGCCCTCCACCGGCCCAGAGCGGCCAGGACGCTGACCAGGAGGACAAAGAAGCACAGCCCAGGCTAACGGGACATGCCACTCATCTCTGGAACATTCTGGAAGGCCCATGTGTCCCCAACCCTGGGTTTCTTCCATGACGGGACACAGCCAGGCCTGTGGGGTGGATGGGGTGAGGTGGTGCCCCCCCCCCAAGGAGGGTCCCCTTGAACCACAGACGCTGCTGCTTCATCGACATGTGCTCCCTGTCACCCATGCGGCTGGGGGTGTTTTGGGTGTCTGTCCGCTTGATTCAATTACAGGACCACGAGAGGGGAGCTCCCTGCAGGGGCCCGGGCTTACGCTCCAGCGCCCGCGGAGGGAGAGGGAGCTCTGGGCGGGGAACGCTGACTCCATTCCTTCAGAATCCTGTAATTGACTTTTTAAAAAATGACATTAGCATTTAAATGGTCCCGTCGTTATGAGGGTGAAGGGTCACCGGGATATGATCAATGTATTGAGCTCCTCAAATGTTCCCTGATATTTATTCCGGTTGTGTCATGCCGCGGGGCTCGGCGCGCGCATGCCTTTGATTAGGCTCCGGAGTCCGCCTGCGACGGGGCCTCGCCACCACCCCGGGGACATGCACCTGCCTCTGCGGCCGCGGGCAGCACCCCGTCCGCCAGGTCTGCGGGGGTGCCTACTCCGGACCAGGAGCCTGCTGTCGTGACCCCGGCTCACGGGGCTGTGACCACCTCCGAGGCTGGCATCGGGGTGTGGGTGGGACAGGGGCCTGGGCATGCACCTGTGTCCTGTCCCCATGGCTGGTCCCCACGCCAGGGGCCAGCGCCAGAGAGCAAGGACATTTGTGCCGGAGCTCGTGAGCGGGGACGGGACTCCAGCTGCACAGGGTTGCTTTGTGGGCTGGGAATGTTTTGCAGAATTACAGGGATCAGGTGAAAATGTAAAATGACCTAAAAAAGAGCCTGCGGAACAATGAGGTGCAGGCGGGAGGGGGAGCGGCTCTCCCGGCGACACCTGGAGAGGGGATAAGAACGCCCAGGTGGCCAGTTGGAGGGGAGAGGCTCTGGTCCTCACCGGGCTGGTGACAGAGGGGCAGGGACCGGAGCCAGATGGCACCGCCACCCCTGGCCCCCGAGGGTGCCCAGTGGGCTCTGAAAACCTCACCTGGGAGATGTTCTCACAGGAGACGAGAGCATCTCAGCAGGACTGCTCACGGGGCTGCCCCAGAACGCAGGGGCATGCACGCCCAGGGCCCCTGACTCGCTCCTGCCCTGTCTGAGGCACCCTCGCACACCCTGGGCACCTAAGGGCTGGGCTGGCTAGAAGAACCTGCCTGCGTCCACCTTCCAAAGCTCGAGACCCACCAAGGCCCATGCCACGCCGGGGCTCACAGCTGGGGGAGGGGTCAGCGTGGTGAGACACAGGTGGCCCCCGTGCACGTGAGCCGGGAAGCATCCCGCAGCGCCGAAGACTGGCCAGGCACACGCTGGGCCCGGCTCTGCCCCTCGAGGCTCCCTGGCCTCAGCTCACGTGAGTGCTGTGGCTCCCTAGTTGAAAAGCCCTTTCGAGGGGCCACTCCCAGGCCCGACAGCCCAGACCACAATCCCCCCGCCTGACCCAGGACAAGCCTCCAACACCCTGTCCACGAGCCGCAGGTCTGCCCCTGCTCAGTGCGTCCACACGGAGACACCGTGTCCCCTGAGGAGCCTCCAGGGGGCCTAGAACGAGATGCTTCTCCCAAAGGCTCGACACGGGGGAAAGAGACGCCCGTACCCACGCATCGAGGGGCACGAACGTGGTGCTTCACAGCAAGGGCGCCCGGTGGGCGTGCGCCTCCCATGGAGGCTCCGCCCCCACATCCCTGCGGCTGCGGCTGCGTGGGCGCAGAGAGCCCGGTGAACAACCGAGCTTGCTAGCTCACCGAGCCAGCTGGTAGCACTGGCCTCGCGGGCCTGGCGGTGCCTCCAGGGCCACCAGAAACCCAGCGGTCTGGGGGCAGGGTGGTGCCACCGTCACCCAGGGACTCACGCCGCCTTGGCCCGAGGCGGGCAGCAACCGCAGTTTGGAAACGAGGCTCGGGCCGCGTGGGGCCAGCGCTGCAGAGCCTGTGTGACTGCCTCTCGCCGTCCTGGGAAGCCGGAGCCTCCATGGGTCTCCCTGGTACCCCGCCCAGAATTTCAGGACAGGGCTGCTGTCCCCAGGAGGGCCACTGGGATTGCTACCTTGAGGCTTCCCTCCCGCCCCGTCCCGCTGGGGAAGGACCTCAGAGCCACCCGCCCCCGGGAGGTGCGGTCCATGTGAACCCTGCTGGCAAATGGCCTCCCCCCACCCCCCGCCGGGGCCCAGGACTGCCCACTCTGCTCGTCCGCCGAGACCCGCATGCGGGGCCAGCGTCCGTTCGCCTGGCCTGGAACCAGACGGTTGCTCCAGGGCATAACTGTCCCTCAGCGACGCACCGGAGCCATAAACAAACTGCCTCCAAGGAAAAAAAAAAATCGCACATCTGTCTCCAGGTGGAAAACAAACATGTTAGAAACCGAAAAATAACCCAACAACCAAATACACAGCAAACACAAAGCCAAAACCCTCCCGGAAGCATCTGAATGCTCATTGAATAAGCCGTTTGGACACAGAGAGGCAGCCGTGAGCACGGCGAGGCTTCCTCCCCACGCCGGGCCGTGGGCGGGGAGCCTCAGGACACGGCCGGCCGGGAAGCGGGGTCCCTGCCCGCTCCACCCACCGGCTACCGCACCACCAGGGAGAGCCCGGGGACTCGCCGGGCTCCGGAACACTACACCGAGACCGTGCACAGAAAAGCCAGCCCCGAGGAGGCGTGCCCCCGTCTCTGGGGTTCTGGAACTTTCCGAAATGCTTTTGCTCCCTGCAGAACTCCCAACCACAGGGAGCACGAAGTCGTCACTTGGGCCACATCGTTGATTGCTTTGCTCCAAAAACGGACTGACTGGGAGCCGTTGAAATGCTTACAAAATATACTTCAAGGACCATGCAGCTCCCAAGAAAGTTGTCCCGGAGCGGGGAGCACCTGACATTTTATTTTAAGGGCTCCCCGAAGGCAGACAGCATCTGGGGGGACCAGGCAGTGGATGACGGCTGCTCTGGAAGGAAGCCGTCCTCGAGCAGGCGATAGAGGGCGCCTGCGTCCCAGCTTCCGGGCGCTGGGTGGCAGCCGGGCAGGCAGGCAGGCAGCAGGAGGCCAGCATTCCAGCCACTCGGGTCCCCAGGGGCCACTGGCCGCCTGCGACAGGACTCGAAGCCAGCAGCCAAGCCCTGCCAGCTTCTGGTCTTGAGACACAGCTGTGTCTGCCCAGCAGGGGGCCAGTGTCACGCCCAGTGTGCCCCCTCGGAACTCGGGGGGCTTCTCTCCCACTGCCTCCTCCATCACTCTTTGCACCCACCCTCGCCCCCTCACAGGGAAGCTCCCCGCTGGAGCACGGAGGGGCTGATGGGCAGCTGTCCTGGCCACTGGGTCCCACCCCTCCAAAAATGCAGGGTGTGGCACACACCCTCACTCGGGCCTTTTGGGGGAAGTGGGGGTCGCTGGGAGCTGACCTCTCAACCCAGTGCCCGCAACTCAGGGCACCCCACCCTGCGGCCTCCTCCCTCAGCTTCCCGAAGATTAGCAAAGGTGTCCCCACATGGGTCACGTGTCCCCTCGCCAGGAAGAAATGCACATTCACCGAGAGTTACACAGGCAGCCATGAAGCCAGGGATGGAGCCGCCGCCCCCCCCCACCCCACCCCAGCACACGAGGGCAGACTTGCTCTGGGGGCATGGGATTCCCGGACACCAGACCGGGGCCGGGTGACCTCAGTGACCTGGGCCGTTCCCAAGCTTCGCAGACACCCAGTTATAAGATGCTCCCCTGTCTCATCAGACAGCTGTCCTCCTTGTGGGCAGAAGGCACGGGTACCCTCAGCACGGCGCTTCCAGGGAGGCGGGGCTTCCCAACGCAGAGCTCCCGGTGGAGCGGCGGGCCCACCCGGCATCCCAGGCTCTGGGGGGCAGCCAGTCAACAGGCCTGAGCGCCCGAGCAGGGCGCAAGGTCTCTGGGTCCAGGACATGTGGGGGCTGAGCCAGGAGCCCAGAGCCCCTGCCTGGCTCACACACAGTCCCGAGCTGCCCAGCCGGCGGGGCCCGCCTGCGTTTCCAGGGCGCGTGCCAGAGCCTGGCACTCACCGACCTCTCCGTGGAGATGCGTGCCTGCCAAAGCCAGCCCGAGCACATTCCTCTTCTAGAACATACTGAGAACTCACGGATCGGGCCTGTTTACGAGCAGGAGAGTGTGGCCAAGCTGGGTACCAGGTTCAGAGGCTTGGCCTCTGAGGCCGAGGCATTTCCTTGGTACAGGGCAGAGCTGGCTGGCCTCTCCACCAGGGGCTGGACGGGGACCTGCGGGAAGCATGGCGCACCGTAGGAAACGGCCCTCCACGCGGGCGCAGCTCTCGGGTCACCTGGGAGGGACTCTGGCCACACGGAAGGCACGAGACACGCGCACGGCCCGGTGGGAGCCCAGGTGTGCGCCCTGAGGGGCCTCCGGGACCCTGGGAGATGTTCGGCTACTGGAACCTGCCCTGGCACCTCTTTCTCTTGGTGTCCCCGGCCCCCCAGCCCCCCAGTTCCACGCATCACCGGGCAGACACCTGCCCAGCGTCACGACAGGCTCCGCCACGCACCACAAAGCCCACGGCCACATCACTAGGTCACAGGGGGCCCCCCCGCACACGCCATGTACCCCACCTAGGGTTTGTGGCTGACTTGGCGACAGCCGGATTCACCTGCAGCTACACCAGCTGGTGGCTGGTGCCTCCTCCGGGGCGGCGGTGCCCACCGGCATGTCCTCAGGTGGAGTCTGGCGGGGAGCCCACAGGACCCAGGACAGAATTCATAGTTAGAACGCTTGGGTCCTCGCCGCCTCATACCCCCGACCAAAGGCCCGGCCCAGGCCCAGGGCTCTGTGCCTCTGGTTCAGTGGATCCTCCTGGCGGCCCAAGGGCCGTCAGCAGCGGCGCCCCCACCCCACCCCCAGCCAGGCCCCCTGCTCTGCTCCCTGAGGCCCCTTGGCCTCCGGAGCCAGGGTTTGGGAAGCAACCGCCTACGGTGGTGATTTGAGCCAATCCTTCGACTGCCCTCAGTCTCCCTGACCGACCTCCCCCAGTCGCCTGAGTCCCCGAGCGGACCCTCCCCCAGTCCCTGTGCACTCGGTCGGCACGCCGAGGGGGCCGGGCCTCACTTGCCGCTTGGAGAGCGGCCCCTGAGCTGGCGGGTGGCGGCCCACCAGGACCGGGGCTTCCCTGGCCTTGGCCTTGATTTTTCTAAAAGCTGAGCACCTGTTTTCAGAGCTCAGCGAAGGTTTCAGCGGCTGCCAGCGCGTCTTTCCGGAAGCCATGGCCCTGGGCGGGGCTCCCCCAGCCGCCCATGGCCTGGGAACAAGGGGAATGATGGTGACCCCGGGACCTCATGTGGACACTCCGGATGTGGGGCTGGATGCGGACGACACGGGGGGGTGGGCAGACTGAGAGAGAGAGAGCCCTGCGTCTGTCTGTCTGTCTGTCTGTCTGCGAGAGCGCAGCCTGGAGCAGATCCGCCTGCGGTGGCGGTGGTGGGGGGCGGTGGAAGTGCCGGGAGGTGAGCAGCTCCCCTCCAGGACCGGTCCCCGTGGGGAGGTGAGGGGAAGGGGCGGATGCCACCGTGTTCACGCTGTGCTCTGGAGCGAGGCGAGGATGCACGCGTGCACAGCCGTCACACACGCGTGTACCACGAACACCTGCACACCCTCCCGAGCACGGGCACGCCTGGGCACGCCTGGTGCCACGCACGGGGCTCCTGCCGACGGTGGGAGTGCATCTCCCCGGGGCCCAGGTGTCCGTCTCTGACTCCGCAGAGGATTCACGGGTAATTTTGATTTTCTCGTTTACGCCCATCTCGTCTTTTCCCAATTGTTTCACAAAAAGCAAATATTCTTACCCTGAGGGGAAGACAAACCTGCATTTCTCTGAGCCCCTGGGACTCTCCAGGGCTCTGTGCTCCTGGGGCTCTGCCTGCCTGGGGAAGGGAGGGACAGAGCGCGCTCCGTCCGGGCTGGGCGCCGACAGTGGGCGGGAGGGGCTGCCTGCAGCATCTTCTGGGGCACATTGCTTAGGGGACAGGCAGGGCACAGGCTGGCGTCCCTGTCCCCTCCCCTGGCGGCCCTCATGCCCAAGCTGGGCTCCAGGGTGTTCCCCGGGGCTCCTGGGTGGGTTTCCCTCCGTGGGCGCCCAGGCTGGGGGCAGGGGGCAGAGGCCCCCATTGTCCTGCCCTCCCCCCTGTCCCTAGCTCCTGCCCTTGGTGGGTCCTTCCCTCTGGGTCCCCAGCCCTGCTGCAGGACCTGCCCCCACCAACTGCCCAGTCTAAGGGCAGCCGCTGCCTCCCATGCCCAGTCCCCTTCCTCTCAGAGGCTCATGTTGGCGTCTTTCCCCTGCAACTGGCCGGAGACAGAGCCCCGGAGGAAAGGGGGTTCTGACCAGGCGGCTCAGGAGGCCCCAGGCCTGCAGCCAGGCGTGTGAGGATGGGGGACCCAGGGCATGCCAGCCGGGGCTGCGCAGCCCCTCCCGGAAAGCCCTGACCTCCCTTCACACCTCTCTGCTTAGGATCCCACAAGACCCAGTCCCCCTATCCTGCTGTGTCTGGGGCCTGCGCTCACCCCCGTTCCATCCGCTTTGTCCCTCAGGCCCAGGCCCGCTGTGGATGCCCGGTCCTTCCCGGCTGATGGGCAGGGCTGTGGGGCCCGTGGTGGCTGTCTGCCCTTTGGTAAGGGGAGGTCCCCACGGCGCCCCCAGTGCTCAGTACCCTGAACTGCTCTGGCCACCACACAGGCGGCTTTGCACTCTTTGCAAAGGCGGGGCAGAGAGACGGCAGGCGGTCGGGCCCCAGCGCCCCGAGGGCCACCGGAGGCCGATGATGAGACAGGAAGCACACTGCACCCGCGGCCGGGGGAAGGACGTGCAGCTCCAACTCGGGGCAGGAAGCACTGGGGGCGGGGGTGGGGGGGGCGGCTGGTGAGGCGACTGGGGTGGGATTGAAGAGTGACTTCCCCGGACTTGGAGACTTGGAGAGAGAGCCGGGCCATGGGGAGCGGGGCCATGGGGATCGGGGCACCGGGCTGGTATGTGCTGGAGGCTCCCCCTCCCCTCCGGGCTCAGTTTCCAGACCCACAGAGGTTTTCTGGGTTCAGCACCATCTCAGAGAACTCGCCACCAGGCCATCAATCTGTCGGCGCAACGGCAAACACTCTCGGACGTCCGTTTTCTCTGGGTCCTCGGGGTCAATGGGGATGCGACCTGAAGGGCAGGCCTCATGTAGAGATGCGCCTGGCCACTCCCCATGGGCTCCATCGCCTGGATCAGCCACCGCTGGGTGTCCTGGCTGGCTGCGGGCACCCAAGGTGACCCCAGGGTTTGAGGCCAATATTTCATGCCCAGCAGGGGCGCCTCTGGCCCCCGGCGCTCGCCGGTGCTCAGGCTTCACTTGGGCACGTGGACAGGGGTCCCCAGCTCCCGGGCTGCTGCGGGTGGGACAGTCTCTCGACTGTGGTGGCTGTTTGGTCCCCAAAAGTCACCCAGATAGCCTTAGGCTCACAGTGCTGGTCCGAGTGGGCAGGACGAAGCCACCCTGGGGAGGGCCCTCCTTGAGAGGCGTCGGTTGGGGTCAAGGAGACGCCTGCAGGGGGTTCTGCCCGCCACAGGTAGGGACAGCTGAGAACAAGGCAACCGCCATGGGGACGGAGGGGTGGCCACGCGGGGCTGAGGCGCATCCGGGTGGGGCTGACCTGCCGCGGCCACCCAGAGTGAGGTCCCCAGCGACGCTCTGGCCACCGCGGCGGCCGCTCCTGTGCAGCGTCCAGGATCCCAGCGCTGGTGGTGTCGGGGTTGGCGCAAGTGTGCGTGCGCGTTTGTGCGCACGCCTGTGTGGTGCCCGCGTGTGCGAAGGGCTGTGCTGCCGCGCCCTGGGATTCGTTTGGGGTTGATGGCCATCACGCCCAGGCGCCAGCGTTGGGCTCCTAGGCCGCGCCCCCACCTCATCGGCCCTCGCGGGGAGGCGGGGCTGGGCCGGCAGGGGCCTTCCTTCTCTGGTCCTTCCTCGCGGCAGAGGCCGGAGCCCCACGCTGGGAGATGCCTCAGGGAGTGTGCTCGGTCCTCCGAGAGGGACCCAGGCCACTGCGTTCCTGTGGTCCAATCGGCCTTCCTGGCCGCCATGCCTGCCGGCCCCCCAGCTGCCCTCGGCAGTGGGTGTCAGTGTGTCCACGGTGCTCAGTGGCATCCCGGGTGGCGCCTGGGTGGAGACCTGGTCCCACTCCCTGCGGGGTCCGATGGCAGCAGACTCAGCCCTGTGCCCCACGCCACCCCGGCTGGGGCAGCCCCTCCCCAGGCCTCATCTGGGCCTGGTTCCTGTCTGTCTGCTGGTCATCACGCAGTGACCACAGGCAGCAGGTGACGAATGGCCGGTGTCAAATCCTGTCATGCCAACGGGTCCCGGGGGACACACGAGAGGCTCTCAAAACAGCTTTATTACCAACCTGTGGCCACAGCGGTGATCGATCACGCTGACCGGCAATGGCAAACACCCGGCGACGAGGGGCAGACGCCGGCCTCGGGCCGCGGGTCAGCGGCAGGCGGGCCGAGGGAGGCCCGGGAGAGGGCGGCAAGTTGAATGCCGAGCTAGACCGCCGCCCAGGCCCCTCGGGGTGCACGCTGTCGTCATGGCCAGGCCAGCCTCGGAGGGGCTGGCAGGGGCCCCGGGGCTGGCGCCCTCTCAGGGGGGAGTGGGAGACGGGTCTCACTCGGCAACAGCTTTGTCCTCAGCCCTGGAGCAGGCGTGGGAACGGGCTGGGCTGTGTCACCGGCCCCCCGAGGAGGCCCTGCCGCCCCCCGTGGGCAGGGGCTGGAGGCGGCCTGCACTCTTGCTGGCCAGGGCAGGATGAATCAGACCTTTCTTGGGGAGGCGTCTCCCGCACAAGGATGCTTTAGTCAGACATAATTGCGAGGAAAAATAAACCTGCCTTAACAGAAAACAGCTTTGCAGTTGGATTTTTTTCTCCCCGAAGCCTTTTCAACCCTGGGTTTTGGCGCGTCCTGGCTGTGGGTAAGAGTCAACACGGTGCCGTGTCCAGGGACCAAAGCCCCAGAACGGAAATGGCACCCGCAGCGTGAGAGGGACCCGGGACACGGCCCCGCAGGCACGCGTGTGCACATCCGCCCGCCAAGGGCGCCGCCCGACCGCAGGCAAAGGGAACTTGGTCTTGGCCGCGGCGCAGATGGCTCGGGACCACCTCTCGGGCCCTGGCCCCGAGCACGGCGCAGGGCAGGCCTCGCTGGGAGCGGCCGCAACAGGGACTCCGGCTGCGTACGGCTCCCCCAGGTCCGGCCGGGCCCTTCCTGCCCTCCGGGCTCTGCCTCCCAGTTCTCCTTTGCACCCCCAAAGGTCACCCAGAGTGCGGGAGGGAGGCCCTTTGGGGTCCTGCCAGTTTCCTTTGTCAAGGTGACCCGATGGAGCTCCCGAGGGAATTGGAAAGGAGGCAAGACGGGTGACGTGGGGCCCGCAGGGTCAGAGGTGCACCCCCAGCGACACGTTGGATGGCCCCTCTGGACAGGCCCAGCCAGACCCGCCCCCTCCCTCTGTTCTGACTCTTCCCGTGCCCTGCTGAAGGGCCGCGGCAGCAAGTGGGGGTGGGCGGGCCTGCAACAGGCAGCTGTGAGGAGGGTCGCGGCGGGTCCCCGGGCGGAGGATGGGACAGACGCCCGGCGCTTTGTCATCACCGACTTGCTGTCCTCTGTCTGCAGAAACTTGTTACAGGGTCTGTCAAGCCCCTGGCTGACAGGATGCTGTTACTCACTTGGCTGGGTTCTGGGACACGCAGGCTCATTTGCCAGGCGAAATTAATGAGAAAAGAAAGACTTAAACGAGATAGTAATTTATGGCTTCCACGGGGCCAGCCTCCCGTTCCCCACACATCTCGGTGCATCCCGCGCTCCCCATGACACACGGGCCCCGGGGAAGACGAGATGGGGGTTGCCATCCACCCAGCCTGGCCGGGAGCCTGGACGCCGGGTCCCCACTCCGCCACCCGCACCCGGGGCTCCGTCCGGGGTCTCCAGTGATCAGAACACCCGTCTCCCATCTCAAGCCCAGCGGAGCCCACGGACCGAGTTTGCCTTGCGGCCGGCCCCAGGCGGCCAGCCCCAGGTCCCGCTATGCCTCTCTCGCCTCCCTGCCCTCACCGCCACCAACGCCCCGCGCCACCCCCCCCCCGCCCCAAATACAAAGGAGAAGAATGTAATGGAAAAGCCAGCAACATGGCAGCAAAATAAACCTTTCCTAATGGCGACCAAACTTGCTGAGTGTCGGCTCCACGCTTTGTGCCGAGTGTCGGCAACAATCACGCAGCTCGGAGACAAGGCCTCTCTCCGGCAGGAGCGCCGTGACAGGGCCTGGAAGGCAGGTGTTACTGTAATTAGCTATTGTTTGACTATCAAAAGTCAGGGCTGATTAAAGCCACTAAGCACAAGTGCGCGATTTTATTTCAAAGAATATTATGAACTGCACGCTGGGCCCTTTCAGACGGGGCCTTCCTTCCGCAGCGGCTAAGAGCCCATGCCAGCAGCAATCAAACGCGAAATCTGCATAAACCTCCGTCTCTAATTCAAGCAGAGACCTTTCATTAGAAGTATGTTACTTTATGAAATCTGGTTGCCGGCAAGGGGAGAAAAATGTGACTTCTTAAGAGAAGTGAATGGCACCTCCTTGGTGATTAACCCGAGATTAATGCAGGGCCCCACTGCTCGGCCTGAGTCCGTTTTATTGCTAATTCATTTAGGTACCATTTCGCCCGCACTTGATGAAAGTTACCTGCCAGGGCGTCAGGTTTTGGCAAGCGAGGCTGGCCATTACAGCCAAGCCGCAGGGACACTTTTTATTAAAGAAGCTTTGAAAAGTGTCTGGTATTAGTCTTTTTTTTCCCCCCCTTCCCCTTCCTTTCTAGGGACTTTCTATTTAATGTACTCAATTAGTTAAAAATTTGGGTCCTCGTGCATTCAGCGGAGATTGATGCGTGTTTCACGTCCTTCTTTACTCCTGGGCACGGAGTGCACGGTGAGGGGCCGGGCTCCGGACCTAAACCCACGCACGTGCCCACACACACACACCTGGGCACATGCATGGGGGCACCGCCACACGCTGCACACGCATGACACACGGGCACAGCCACACACGCTCATGCACACAGGACCAGAGGGCGTCAAGAATAGAATCGCAGCAGATGTGCAAGGAGGGTGCCCACTCACCACTGCTCCCCAAAGGCCCCTCCCATCGAGGGGCACACGCTGCTCCTCCCACTGGGACATGTCACAAGGCCACCGCCCCAGGGTCACAGGAGAAGGACGGGCCGTTCCTCACCCTTGGGGGTCCTGCGGCGGGGAGGGTGCTGTGCCCGCCCACCGTGTTCCAGGCCTGGGTGGCCGGCCCCCACACCGGTGTTAAGGTAGAACCCACTTGGCACCTCTAAGAGATCTGGAAGCTTTGAGGGATGGGCAGCCCCCCGCCAGCCCCCCGGGGGGCGGGGCTGGACCCAGCAGGATGGAGCAGGGGTCACGTGACCCAGCCTGTGTGCGCCAGGGAGAGCCCGGCGCCGTGTTCTCTGTGTCCTGAAGACGACCTTGGAGCCCACATCACCCAAATGAGCTGCCACCTGCACAGCGGAGACTTCGATGTGTGGATGGAGACCCTCCTTCCTGCTCCCGGCTGGCCCGACAGACACAGGTGACGTCAGGGTCCTGGCCCAGGACAGCTTGGTCCTCTTCACGCTCGCCCGGAATGAAGCGGAGCCAGGTGCCCCTGGGCGTGGGCACCTCTGGGCACCAGCCATCTCTAAGAGCTTCTGAGAACGGAAGTCTCCCTGCTGCCCCCGGGGGCTCCGTGCCCCAAGCCGGGCAGCTGCCCGGCAGCCAGCTGACCCTGAGAGAGCACACCACAAGCAGGTGCCTTGGGGCTGGGAGGGTGTCGCCCTGGGCGGGAGCCATGACAGGCCAGCGTCGGTCTGGGCAGGAGCCTGCGTGCGGGCGGCAGACAGCAGGGACGCCGGTTCTGAGGTCCATCCTCCGTACCAGCAGGTCTGGGCCTTGTCTGGCCCGGGCCAGCAGTGGGACCTTAGTGACCATGGCCTCTTGCAGGCTTGACTCCAGAGTGACTTCTTGACCCCAAACTCCCCTTAAAGGCCATTCTCTGTGGGGAGGGACCCCTGGGGGCTCTGCCAGGCCCAGAAACATCCTGTCTGAGTGGCCAGTCGGCCATCATGGGGTCTCCCTTCTCTGAGAGACTGCAGGGGCCTGGTGGGGGGCCTGTGCCCGCCTACCTGGGCTCCGTGTGGTTGCGCGGGAAGTGGCCTCGGTGATCTGGCAGACATTGGCAGCTCCTTCATCACGGGTACGGGGCATGAGAGGACTGGGCCTTCTATCTTTTCGTCCAGACTTCCTCATGGGCCTGATGCCCTGCTGCATGCGGCCCTTGGGAGCGAGGAGGAGGAGTTTGTTTCCCCGGCCTCGCCATCCCCTGCCGCTGGGAGAGCAGAGTGGGTGCCGGGCTTGTCCGCCCAGACCCTCCACCCGCTGCCCTCCCTGCTCCGAGGGCCCGGAGACCCTGGGGGTTCCCCAAGGCCATGGCCAGCGGCTGTTGTCATGAGCGTTCAGAAGCCCATACCCCCTGCTCCTGCCTGGAGAGTGAGGAGCACGCCCGAGACACCCCCGTCTCCAGGGCTCCGGTCCATCCTGTTCAGCAGAGTCTGGCTGTGACTGGTTGCGGGAGAAGTGGGCTGGCGGGTGGGCACCTTTGGCAGGGCTGCCCTGGCCATGGCGCCTGAAGTGTCCTCTGTCCCTGTCAGGGCAGGTTCCCAGCCTCAGAGGCCTGTGTCCCTGGAGAGGAAGTCCACAGTGTGGGTGGTCTTCTCTGTCTCCCCAGTGGAGGAGGCAGGACCCCTGTCCAGCCATCCCCCGATCTGCAAACGGAGCTTCTGGAGGGGACTGGCTGGCGGGCAGATGCCAGCCCCCAGTTCCTCTTTCTGCGGCAGGAGGGGAAGGAGGGGGCCCTGGGCCAGGTCATCACTGACGGTCCTGCACCTCCGACAGTCTGGGAAGGTCAATGCAGGCCGGTGGCCCCGGTGGCTCCTTGGGCTGGGGTGGGAGGTGGGACAGCCCCTCCAGGGTGTCACGCCTTCTCTCCACCCCATCTGTTATCACTAGGAGGGTGGCACCCGCCACAAACGCCATGCTCTCTGCTGAGGACTATGGATTTTTCTTTCCTTGAAACCGACTTGGAAACGAAGCGGCAGCTCTCTCTGACCTGCCCCAGACGCCGGGGTCAGCAGACTGGCCGGCCGGCCGGTGCAGGGCAGCCCCCCGGGAGCCCAGTGCCCCCAGCAGGCTGCATCCCCTCTGCGCCCTGCCCTGCTCGGCCCGGCGGCCTGCTCTGACACCCGTCTCGCGGTCCCTTTTAAACGCACGTGTTAATTACCTTGCCACGCTGTGATCTCCCCCCGTGGCCCATTAATTAAGGGGTCACAATCCGAGAGCGTGTTTACCCAATAAGCTTTCTTTTTTAATTATCCTAATTGCTTGGAGACCGACAAAGACCCCACTCTTCTCCTCCCCTCGGTGGATTAGCCCATGACAAACGCACGTGCCGAGTGTCTGGGCCGCATCCGCGGCGGGGCACGGGCTCGTCCTGGGGTCAGAGGGGAGCGCGCGGGCGGCTGCTGGAGCCCTGGGCGGTTCACGTGCTCACACGCGTGCGCCAACGTGCTCCTCGGTTGGTCATGGTCCGCGGTCCCAGGGCCCCGGCTAGCAGAGGAACAGGATCCCAAGGTCACAGCCAAGGCAGCTCCTCACGGTCTGCGGCCTGTGAAGGGCAGGCAAACCCGGCCCCGGGCTGAGCAGAACCGGAAACCACCACCAGGCTCTGACTTGGCTTGGAATCGGCTTCAAGGTCCTCAGCGGCAGGAGCAGGAGGGGCTCCCTGCGGGCCAGGCGGGGCCTCCGCACTGACAGATCAGGGTGCCATCCTGGAACCCCGCCGGCAGAAGGAGGCTCTCAGGTCACCCAGGCAACCCTCTTGAGCCACTCTTCAAAGGCCTGTCCGCGTTTTTGCGCGAGTCTCAGTCCAGACAACACCCGGGAACGTGAAAAGGGGCAGCCGCTGAGGAAACAGCCGGGCGCGTCCCCAAAAGGTTAAATGTAGAGTCACCCCAGCGCCGGCATGTCCATCCCAGGTACATGCCCAAGGGCACTGAGAACAGGGTGCAGACAGGTGCGTGTCACGGGCAGCCAGGGCCGCACACGGCAGACACCGCTCCAGGGCCCGACGGCGGCGGACCGTGAACAAACGTGGCAGGGATGTCGTTACTCAGCCAGGAAAAGGAACGGACGGTTGACACACCCCACGACGTGGGTGGTCCTCACCCCACGGAGGACACCCGGACAACAGCCACACCCACAGGTGGGGATGGACTGTGGATCGGGGCAGGGACAGGCGGGGGCCGGCTGGTGGGCACGGGGTCTCCGGAGGCTCAGTACAGCGTGCAGGGACCACCCCGTCCCAAATGCACTGCAGGCCACAGAACTGCTCACCTCGAAACGGTTAACCAGCATGTTCTGTGAATTTCACCCCCAGGAAAAGAAAGGGGAGAAGACCGTTGGACCCAGAGTGAAGCCCGCGGGGCCTGGCTGGCGTGTGCGGCGGCACGGTCACTCGCCGGGCTCCTGCGGGGCTGGCGGCGGGGGCTGGGGTGGGGGGGTATTCATTCGCGGCTGCTGACATCAGCCGCAGTGACGCCGGGAACGGCAGGTCCAGCTACATTGTTCTGCGGGGGGGTTGGGGGGCGCTGGCCGTCCTCAGCCGCCCGCCCGCTCCCTGGGCACCTGGCTGTGCCGGGCAGGCCCGCCCGCTCGGTGCAAGTTTACGTCTCTTTAATAAAGATTAAGATGTCACAGGGCCAGCGTTCCACAAAATCCCACTTTTATTAACTTCTCATTACCGGCCGCAGGCGAAGCCCGTTGCTGAGCTTCTGAAGCAGCGATGAGAAAATAGTTATTAAATGCGCATTTATGACGCCTGGGGCTCCCGCGGTTCTCGCTGACTCAGCGGATGACCGCCCGCCGCCCCAGCTGGACTCAAGACCGTGGGGACCTAAGGAAAAGAGGGACCACCAGGCCTGACTGGGCTGCAGTCACAGGGGGTGGGGTCCTAGAAGCCTCAGTGGGCACCAGCGGTGGGTCCGTCCCTGTTAACTGCCGGAGCTTCCTGTCCACCTTCTTGGGTGGCCCCCCCAGACCTAGAAGGGCCTCTTGAGTCGGCTTCTCTCTCTCTGGGGCAACCCGCCACCCCTCTTCCCCACCCAAGAGCCTCAGGCAGGACCCCAGAATCACAGGTGCCAGCACAGAAGACCAGGCAGGGCTCACTTCCTCCCACGGACTATCCCCCCAACCCCAGGGCAAACCCTTCACCAGGACCGACCCCCACACTGCTCCTGCTGCAGCACCTGCCTCATCCCCACTTGGGGCCACCTGCCAGGGTGCCAGCAGCCCCCAGCTCCCCAAGTCCGCACCCTTTCCGGCTCTGTCCAGCTGCCACTCACGCCTGCTGCACCGCCCCTGTGCCTGGCACCACGTCCCAGCCCACGCGGAGCTCCGCCCCAGCCCACAGGAAATGCCCTGGTCCAGGCCGGTGGTCACGGGGTCCCCAGCCCACTCTGCCTTCGTTGTTGGCCACCCTGAGAACGCCACACGCTCGGCGCCCACCTCCCTCCCTCTGTGCTGGTCACGGACGCCAGCTGCTCAGGCTCCTCCTGGCCCTTCTGTGTGGACATCTGGGTGCCCCGTGGTCATCAGTCCACACCCACTGCCCCCCCGACACCCTTCTGGGATGCCAGAGGGGCATCTGAACCGTAAGACCTGCCAGGGCAACATGGCTACTGCCACCGCCGTCACACCCACTCTTCTCCCCTCCCCAGGCTTCCCCTGCAAACGGTGCCACCACCCCCAGCTGTCCCAGCAGCGGTCCTGGGCCCCCGTCATTGCCCATGCACCGACGTTTCTCCCTCCGAAATAGCCCCAGCGCGTCCACTTTTGTCATCTGCCTGTCCCTGCCCTGGCCCAGCTCCCACCCCCCTCCCCCGGCAAGGAGCCTCCCCAAGGCTCCAAGGCCCCACCCTGGCCACCCCTCCTCTCAGCTCACCTTGCGCTTCAGGGCCCCCCAGCAGTTGTCCCATCCAGGACCCTCTCAGCTCTGCCCTCCCAGGTCTGACCCCCTGCGGCCTCAGGGGCCTCCCCCAATCCCCCCAGAGGTGCGATCACACAGCCCCCCATTTACTGCATTTCTGGTCACTGGTCACAGCTCTCACACTCACTGCTTTGTTGTTTGTATATGATTTGCCTCTTCAACAGCATTATGGGCCCAACGTTTGTGTCCCCAAAATCCATGTGTTGAAACCCTAAATCCCACGTGATGGCATCTGGGGAAGGGGACTCTGGGATGTGGCTAGGCCACGAGGGTGGGGCCTTTACGGTGGGATTAGTGGCCTTATAAGGAGAGACACGAGAGCAGGAGCCTCCCTGCCCACCCGGGGGGACCCAGGGGGGAATCCGGGGGGGGGACCCCGGGAGAGGAGGGCCACCTGCAACCCGCGAGGAGGGGCCGTGCCCGCCGGGGCCTCTGCCGGCACCTTCATCTCGGACCTCCAGCTCCCAGACTGTGAGACATAAATGTCTGCGGTGTTTTGGCAAGAGCACCCCGAGCAGACGGAGACAGACCACCGGGCACGGGGCCCACGGGAGGGGCCTGACAGCTCCCAGCTGCAGGCGCAGAGCCCGGCGTGGGAGCAGACAGGCCCCGCGGGCACCGCGGCTCATTCTCCAGGAGGGCAAGGAGCTTCATTCCACACCTCGGCATTAGCCCACACCTGCACGGTCGGTGCAACGCCTTGCGGGGGGGCCCCCCGAAGTCACAGCAGGACCCACACTCCTCACCGAGCAGGCCACCGGCTGGCGCCGGACGACGGGGGCCCTGCCTGGCTCTCCCTCTCATGGCTGGGTGGCACGGGGCGTTACCTACCCTGTCGGCACCTGTATCCCACCTGTGGAGTGCACGTAGGCCCCGTGGCCAGCCTTGGCAGCCAGCATTTAAGCACCTAAGGAAGCAGCAGCGAAAACCATAAGCAGGCCTGGTGTTTGGCCTTCCCCTGGACAACAGCCTGCTCCGGGGCCTCCGATCCGACTCTGGGGCAGCTGGGAGGCAGCTTGGGAAGGAAAGGGGACAGAGGGCTCTAAGGCATTGCCCCTCCCATCCTGCCACTTCGTGGCCCAGAACAGCAGTGGGACAGGCTCCCGGTGACCAAGGGGCCAAGCCGGCCACAGCTCAGGGCCACCATCAACTGAGCAAACCTGCCCCAAGGGGACAAGTCTGAGCCAGGGCCAGCGCGGCGGGTGAGCCAGGCTGCCCTCCTGAAATGCTGGTCCTCCCAGACTCCGCCTCATTGACGAGGCGGGCAGGCCACACTGCCCCAGACCACAGTCCTCGCCATGTCCCTGGAGGGCGCAGACGCGGCACCTGCGACTCTGGCTCCAGGGGCGCCCGGGCAGCGCTCCCTGAGGGCCCCGCCTGGTGCGGAGTGTGGGTGGGTGGGCGGGTGCCGTCCTGTGTCCCTGCCCCCACGCAGCCCCCGGCGCTCAATAGTCTTCGCCGCAGCCCTGTTTACCGGAGGGGGGAGAGCGGCCTCTCCCCGCTGCGCAAACACACTCTGCAAAGGCCCCTGCTTTCCCACCCCCTCCGGCTTTCCGAGCTCACACTGTGCACGGGCGGGCTTATCGCAAGGGCCGCCTGGCAGTTGGAAGGTGTTTTCATGCATTGTGAGGCTGCACGGAAACCCAGTCATGTCAGCTCCGAGGACAAAGGAACGCCAGGGTTTGAAACGCAAAAAGGTTTTGACCCGACGACATCATTTTCAAAGGAAGAAAGTCATTCACGGCCCACAATTCACGCGCTATCTCACAGGAAGTCCTGTATTTCTTATTGACTCCCCAAGGCCTGCTTGTCCGTGTGAGAGGTCACCTCGGAGGGCCTGTGCGTGGGGACATTTATGAGCTTTCTTTCCGTCTCTTCCTGTTGTTTTGTCTGCCAGCGCTGCCTTCGGTTGTGTGGGCTCGCTCCGGTGCTGCTCCGGGCCGTTTCTCCGGGCCCTGCCGGACCCCGCGTCCAGTGGGGCCCTGGCCGCCTGCCCTGTGTGGCCAGGTCAGAAATCAGGGCTCCAAGAGGGCAGGCGACGTGACCCAGGTCACACCAGTTGATGGTGCAGCCAGAACTGCAGCTTCTTTGCTCTCGTCCTCCTTTCCATGTCCTCCCCCGAGCTCTCTGGTTCTCCCGTGAATGACAGCCTCTGGGTGGGACCTCACGGAGTCATCACCACCATTGTCACTGTCCACATGGGCTCCATCACCACCACCGCCATCATCACCATCACCACCACCACATCACCATCACCACCTTCACCATCACCACCACCACCATCATCACCACCTTCACCATCATCACCGCCATCACCACCACCACCACCATCATCATCACCACCACCATCACCACCTTCACCATCACCACCATCACCTCGCCCTTCCTCTGAGCCCCAGGCACACGCGTGGTGCTGTTCTGAGTGCTCTCACACCCAGGACCTCGTGGAACCAGTAACCAGGATTTGGGCCATCTCTCCTCTTCACAGCAGGGGAAACCGAGGCGCTGGAGGATAAGGAAGTCCTCAGAGTCTCTGCCTTCTGAGAAGTTCCTTCCTGCATCACATCGAGAAGCCCACAGAGAGTGCCGAGGACAGCCTGCGTGGGTGCCGCTGAGCCCCCAAGGCCTCGGGAACTGGGGGGGGGGGGCTGGGCCCCAGGAGCACGGGGGCCCATCTGCTCAGGACGTGCTCTGGTGCAGGGGATGCGCAGGCGCAGCTGCAGGGCCTGCTGGACGGTCAGAGTTTCCCTGGAGGGCGAAGCGCAGACCGGAGCCGTGGAGGGGCAGGGGGAGTGCTAAGCTCCCCTGCGCTGCCCTGCGGGGAGGGGGCTTCTGAGCAGCGTGGTCACGTGTCCTGTAGGGGAACCAGGGGCCCCAAGAGGGGCGAGGGCGGTGAGGAGTACGTCGGCGGCACTCGGGGGCCTGAACGCGACTGTGGGAGACAAACCCTTGGGGCTCGGTGAGGACACGGGTCCAGGATCCACCGTACCGGGGGGCCGGAGGCCAGGACGTGGCAGGACAGCCAGGGAGGCCCATCGGCAGAGGCGGGCCCTCTCAGCCCGGCGCTGGGCCCCTGTCCCGGGGGGCACACGCCCCTCTGGGTCAGCACCTGCCTGGACCTTCCTCCCAGGGGAGCTGGGCGAGACACCCACCTCCCCTCGGCTGGGTCAGCCTCCTGGAGGGCTGCGCATGGGCACACACTACATGGAGACGCCCTCGTCCCCGAGCCCAGCCCCCAGGGTGGCTGCCACACAAGACCCTCTGGGGGCGAGCCAGGCGGTCTTCCCGCAGCAGCTCCCCCGGATCCCTGCCTCTGCACTTCTCGCCCAAAGCAGAAACACAAAGGGAGGGAATCCATCCATAGTCCCTCCTCCGCACTTTATTTTTGCAGCCCTCCGGGGTGCCCACGCTTCAGATTCTCTTCCGATAATCATGTGCCCTTCTGGGGGCTTGGTAACCCAGAGCCTCGGGTTTGGGAGGCAAGAAGTGGGGGTGGCCTGGCCCGGCTGGCAGGCTGTCCTCCCGCCGGCGTGGGCTGCACGGCGTGGGGGGGCCCTGCCCCCCCCCGGGGGGGGCGGGGAGGCGGCCTTTCATAATCTTTTTCTGTGTTTGAACGTCTCTCCCTACCCTCAGCTGGTCCCTGAAAAATGCCACATCAGACCCCGTTTACGAGATAATATCCCGTTGCCGGCAGCGCCCGTTTCCGGGGCTCATACTCAGAATCTCGGCCATGGTGTGGAAATGACAGAAGCAAGGTTCCCGCACGAAATAATACGTCTCGCCTTTTATGACTTAATTTATCAGCGCTCCGCCGAAGAGACGTCTTGTTAGCCGGGTGAGGAGCAGCCGGCGGCCGCGACCACGGGCTGATGGCAGTGGCGGGGGGAGTGATGGCCCGTTAGCGCAGCAGGGAGCGGCGGTCAGCCGGCGGGGAAGGACACGCCGCTCACAGCGCGGTCGTTCAGGGGCGAGTCCCAGTCTGTCCCCTCACACTGTCCCCCAGCACAGACGGGGTGAAAGGACTTGCCCTGGACTCGGTTCCTTAGAATCACCCACCTGCAGGGACCCGGCCACGCCCACGTGGCCAGATGCGGCGTTCCTGCCAGAGACGGACGCGGCAAACTGCACAGGAGGCTCCTGGGGGCTGCCCCTCGCCCCCCGCGAGGAGGAGGAGGGTCTGATTTAGAACCAGGGACTGGGGGCGCTGAGAACGTAGGCTTGGTGGCCCCTAGCGAGGGAAATGGGTCTCAGAACAAGCACCCCAGGATGGCAGAGTCAGCGGACTTCCGCCTCGTGTCTCCAGCACCTGGGACAGCGCCCCGCACACCGTGGGGGCCCAGTGACAAGTCGTTGAGTGAACAGAGGCAGGTCTGAGACTGTGAGGAACTGGGCGAAACACCAGGAACCCCAGAAAGCCCGTGTCGGTGAGTCGTGGGAGCAAGGTTCGGCCTCGGCCACAGATAGCCACCCAAGCCAAGACCCAACACGTCATGTTTCTCCCATACACCCCGTGTGGTTTACACGGTGGCTTTGCCTGTGGCTGTCACCTCAGCATCTATCCGGAACTTTCTGGCTGCAGAGCTGGGCCACGGAGAGCTCAGGAGAGCGTCCCAAGGCAAAGGGCGGCTCAGCCTAGAAGAGGCACAGCAGGCACCTCCCAGACACTGGCCAGCCACTTCAACAGCGCTGCCTGGGCCGGGCCCTGAGTGAGCTTCATTCACATCCCTCAGCACACGGAGTAAGTAACTGCAGGGCCCATGTGGACACCGAGTCTCAAACATCATCCACTGAGTCACTGCAAAGGGAGACACTGTTTCTGTCTATTTTCTTCGAGCCTTTTCGTAAACCCATGCCCTGAGATGTGTGTGTACATTTCATGTAAGGTGTGTGTGTGATATGCATCCTTCTGGAAAAAGAAGTAGCTTTGCCTGGCCAGGTGGCACAGTTGCTTGGAGCGTTGTCCCACGCACCAGAAGGTTGTGGGTTCGATCCCCAGTCAGGGCAGGTACCTTAGGTTGAGGGTTTGACGTCTGATCGGGGTGCATACAGGAGGCAGCCAATCAATGCTTCTCTCTCTCTCTCCCTCTCTCCAATCGATAAACGTACCCTCAGGTGAGGATTTTAAAAAATAAATAAAAATGAAAAGTCATAGCTTTACAATTTTAGAGCAGCCTCAGGTTTACAGAGACAGGAGTGGGAAGCAGAGTTCCTGTGTGACCCCTGCTGACCGCCGCCCTCCCGGGTCCCCTGGTGAGTGACCTCGATTCGTGGGGTCACTTGTCACAACGATGCGCCATCGTTGATGCGGGGTCATCCGAGCCCTTCATTCACACGAAGATTGCTCTGGGTGTCATGCGTGCCGTGGGTTCAGAGGGACACATGATGTCACATGTCCACCCGTGTCCCTCAGGGCATGGTCACTGCCCTGAACACCCTCTGGGCTCTGCCCTCCCACCCCGCCCCTCCTCCCAACTCCTGGCCCTTCCACTGTCTCCATAGTTTCGTCTTTTCCAAGACGTGCTCGAGTTGGGGCGGCCCAGCCTGGAGCCTTCTCGGATCGGTTCCTTCACTCAAGTCTGTGCAGCTCCTTGCTTTTCTGCGGCTTGAGAGCCAAGCCCCCCTTTGACGCTAGATTATCCAAGTGCCTCTGGGGCCCTGGCTGGGCTGGGTGGGCTGACCCTCCCCTGCCCGGGCCCCTCCTCCCCTCTCCTGGTCAACCTCACCACTCACTAGGGAAGGTCACTCGGAGGAAGGGGTTGCCCTGGCCAGTTCTTCAGTCTCGGTCATGGAGGCAGGTCCCCGGAATCCCTCCCAACAAAGGGCCCGGGATGCCTCCCACGAATGGCCCAGCACTGCTTTTCCAGGCAACTCGGGACCAAAGATCAGATCCTCCCTTCAAGGAAGAGTGTCCTTCTCAAGGGCAAGACGCACGGGCATGGGCGGGAAGAGGGGCTGTGCCACCTGGACGTGCTTGCACCACTCCCGAGAGGCAGGGCTGCTTTTCCCACCTTGTGCTGTTGGCCATGGCTGTGACCTTGGCCTTGGCTGATGTGAGCCTAGGCCTAAGTGGTTATGCGTGGCAGCCATTACCATGAGAACCACAGGGCCTCGGGAGCCCACTGTCCAAGGAGCGTGAGACATTCAAAGGACACTGGACCCAACCATCTGCGTGGAACCAAACCCAGCAGAGCCGGCCTTGCACGCGTATGAGAATTGGTGTGTGCATGTGTGAGTGTGAGGGTGGTTTGTTATGCAGCATTACCATGCCGATAGCTGACTGATGCACTTACTTCCAGTTACACCAAGCAGTGCAGACTTGCCTTTCTCCGTACTGCACCCACGGCTTAGTGCCACCCTGAACTCGGTTCCTGAAGCCCTGACGTGCTGGGTGTCTTGATGCTGTGCGTGCAGAGTGGCCCTGGAGGCACGCGTCTGACACGATGACTGGGGGACTTGTCTTGGCGGTGGCCCTTTGCAAACTCCCGGCCTCTCTGCTGCATGGTGTGCCCTTGGCACGTGACTAACGCTCTGGGCCTTGGCCTCCAATGGGTGATGTGGGGTTGGGGGTAAATGCATCCGTGCACACAGGTGCCAGGGCGCAGCCAGCGCCCCAAGAGGAACACAGCAACTCTGATGACGCAGCCTCGGCAGCGGGTCCGCAGAGCCTGGCCCACAGGGCTCCAGTCGGTAGAGGACGGGCTGGCCCGGGACAGGCCCTGCACCTGTCCGCTCTCCTTCATCCTTCTGGGCTGAACACCTTAGCACGTGTCCGAGTGCCTGGCAGCCCACCTGCCACGTGAGCCCAGGAGCTGCTGCGGGAGTGAGGGCGGAGGCCAGAGGCCCCCGGGATGCCCACCCACACACCCACCCCTGCGATGCAGTCTGCGCAACAAGAAGCTGGGCTGCCCCACCGAGACGCCAGGGAACTGGAGCCGGGATGCGAGTGGAGGTGGCCGTCCCCGGGCTGGGGCAGGGGCCTGCTCCATCACAAGGCGGCGGTGGCTCCTTAGATGGGACAGGGAGGACACAGCCTTCCGAGGGCTCTGCCTCCACCAAGAGCTTCTGCAGCCTTCCAGAGACCCTTGGTGCAGCCCCCGAGGGAGGATGAGGCCTCCACATGAGTCCTGGGCCGAGAGAAGGGACGGAAGGTCCTGCACCCGCATCTCACGACCCAGCCCTGCCTGGAGACTGTGTGCCCACGGCCTGCGTGGGCCCAGGGCCCCAAATAGGGGCAGCTGCACAGCCTGGACCCCCAACACCCCCGGAGGGGACACCATCTGAGGCATGGGGGAGCCTTGATGCTTCCCGGGGGCCTGAGGCACTCAACCCACACCCACCCGCCGCCGTCTTTTTCCCGGAGAGGGACTGGCCGCCTTGACATCGGGTTTGAGTCAAACCAGAAGCGGCCTTTCACACAGAATGACCGCAACCACGCTAGTGAGAGGACAGCAGGCCCTCGCTCGGCGTGGCGGGGGCCTCAGGCTTTGCCCTGGAAGGGGCGCAGCACCGTGGGAGGGAAGCCCCCCCACCCCCGGGCCCGGCTGTGCAGATGTGGCCAGGTTGGGCATCCGTGCGTTCAAAGCAGAAGACGCTGAGCAAGCCCGGAGCTGACGTGTTTTCTCTCCTAATAGTGTGGCACAATTTAATTAACTGGCTACTGCACCCACCTGAAGATTACGGAGTTTATTGGCACCACCATCTGGCTCCTGTAAGCCGGTAATGTAGATAATAAATCTGGGTCATTACCCGCTGCCTGAGAGGGGTGGCTGGCTCCCGAGCTCTCAGCCGGCCCCCTCCTGCCAGGGACGTGGGCTGGGGGCAGGCACCTGTGCCTGTGAACTCCGACCCATGGCAGGTGCCACGACACCACCTAGGAGACAGGTGTCCTGGAAGAGGCCTGACACCCACGGGCATGGCCAGCATGCACCCAGGCTTCTCACCGGCCCCCTTGGCCCCGTGCCAGCCGCAGCAGCCGCACCCCTAACGCCCACTCAGTGCTCAGTGGGCCTGGTGCCCAGGTGCTATCTCATTACCCAACAGAACAGCCGGACCACACGGTGCTGGGGACGGTGGGGACTCCGTGACGGCAGAGAGGCAAGCGAAACGACAGCCGTCCGAGATCAGCCGTGGGCCACACCGTCCAGGGCCGACCCCAGTTCGGAGGGCTGGGAGGGCGATGGGCCTTCGGGGAAAATACGGCCCTCTCGTTTACCTGCAGGGTTAATGCCCACGTTCACCTTCCGAGTCTGTCCTTCCAAATCACTGGTGTTTTGTCTGCTGTGGAGATTTCACTTTGGGCAGGCTGGGGGAGGGCCGGACCACAGAGAGGGGTTCCCTGCCACCTGCTCTCACACCCACCCGTGCTGGGCTGCTGGGGGACCCCAAGGGCCCTCGCCCAGTCCCCGCTCTGGAACCTCTGCCCCAAAGGCAGCCCCAACGCCTTGCCTTTCGGAAAGCTTGCACAAGGGGTGCCTCAGGTGGGAAAGAAATTGTGGCTCATGGCTTTTCAAAAAGGGGGAAAACTAAACTCATTCCTCCCCCCACCCCCAGGTACGGCTCCCAGGGTCCGAGGAGCAAAGCGCCCTCCACACACACCCGGTCTGAGCCCCGCACCACAGGCCCAGCGTCCAGGCTGCCCTCAGACAGGCAGGGCCCTAGGCAGGCAATAAATTACTGCGGGGGAAATTAATGACCTGCAGCTCTCCCCAGCCTAATCTGGCGGTTTAAGCTGATTTCAGGAATCCTTCCGCTGGGTGGGGGTGGGGAAGCGGAATCAATGGTGAGGGGGCGGACAAAATGCAAAAAGTCTGCATTTATAATGTCGCAGTCACCCAGCCCAGGAGCCGCCAATAACTCACCCTGGCCACCCTATGGGCCCATTAATCACCCTTATCTGCTCGGGAAGGGGCCACCGAGCCACCGCCCGGGGCAAGTTCAGGTGCTTGGAGGTGGCTGCAGGTCAGAGTCCGTCCAGAGGCCGGGTTTTCTGCCCCAGGCACTAGAGCCACCGAAGTCACACCTAAGCTGCACAGGCCTTTTCAGATAAGCGTCCACAGTTGTGAAAACAGAGGCCTCCCGGAGACCGAGGGGGAGGGGCATGTAGACAGACTTGGGGCTGTTCCGGGGCGGGGTACTGCGGGTCCCCCCCCCCCCCGCGGGGCCACTGCCCCAGAACAGTGGCGGGAAAGGGCCGGGCGGAGGCTCTGCTTTCCGACTTTCTGCTCTTGGCCCCGCTACACCTCTAGGCTCTGCAGCCTTTGATTCAGCAAAATCAAGGATGCAAACTTCTTAGGAGTACTTAGTTTCCATGGCAACCGAAGCTGACCTCAACATTATTGTTCTCAAGAGGAGACTGACTTTCCTATATGTTCATTCACTGAATTAATGGACTCCTGGTTCTTTTATCAGCAACCCCCGAACAAAGGCGAGCGAGGCGTGTCGGGAGAGGCCTTTCAGCCACTGTCCAGCCTTTTGTCCGGGGCTTACCGCAAGGAGGCAAGTCTATTCAGCCCCAGATTATCAAAATCAACTCGGGGCTGTCTCCGGGGCAGCTAAACACACTTTGATTTCATAAAGACATAACAGATCCCGCATGCAAATTCATAATTGTGATCGCAGGGGGCTCGGGGCTCGGGGGCGCTTTCTCGGTCGGACAGGCGTTGGTAGGTGATCTGTGGTCGAGTTCCAGCGTTTGCTGGCTGGGAAGCAAGGGCAAACATGGAAGGGATTCCTGCGCCTCACTTGGCCGGCACGGGCGACCCAGCATAACCAGGGTAACCAAGCTCACCGAGTCCCGGCCAGAACCGCTGAACCGGCGTGTGCCCGTCGGCGCTTCGTTCTAGGGGTTCGGTGTTTGCGGTTTCCCTGTTTCTCGGTCCAGCCACAGGCCTTCCCTTCCCCGCCTGCCCCTCCTCCCTCACCCTCCAGCCACCTGACAAATAGCTCTGCTTCCTCAGGGACAACAATGCAAATGAAATGAACCTCGAGCCTCAGCACTGAACACCAATGCTTGACTGTGTGTTCCCCGCATGGCGGGGGGAGTTGAGGTAGCCCAGGGGGCCGGGACCGCCCTGCAGAGCACCCAGGTGCCACCCGGTGATGGCCCGGCTTCCACCTCGGGGTGCGGGGCTTCCGCAAGGAGCTGCTGCACACAGACACTCAGCAGCTGCCCGCCTCCCCTGCCACCGTCCCGGGGTTCGCTCCGCTCAGCTCTCATCCCTGGCTCCCTGGTCACCCTCCATTGGCCCCACCACCCCCGAGGGACGCAGGAGACCTCAGGGCTGCCCATCACCAGAGGCATTTTGCCCGGGTCAGGTGATGGGAAAAACGTCCACACACAGCCCAGTGGGGGCAGGCCGCGGCCCTAACATCCCAACAATCATCCCACAAATTATCATAATTATCCATCTATCGCCCCGTCTGGACAATGCTGGTCGGGCCATCGGATGACTTTTATGACCTGTAGCACTTGGTGGGTAATAACGGGGAGAGATTTATGGACCCATCACGCGCCCTCCTCCAGCAGTAGGACTTGATTAGTTCAATTTATTTTGGACTCCCCTTCCCAGCCCCGGCCCTCCGGTGAGCGCCGCAGGGCGGCCCCCCGCCTGCCGGGCTGCTGCAGAGGCACCCTGGTCAGCTCTCTGTCCTAGCGGACTGATGTGAATTCCCGATTTGTATATGAGGGGCGGGGCTGGTGGAGAAGGGGGAGAGAAAATAAAGAAAAATTAAAAAAAAAAACCAGGCCCCTTTCCTTTGTGTGCGTGGGCTCCAGGTTGCCCGAGTCGGCCCTTCCTTCCCAAGACCGTCCAGGACCCCGAGACCGTCCAGGACCCCGAGACCAGAGGCACAGACCAAAGGCTATCGGGGCCCCTGTTTCCCCTGTTCATATAGCCGCAGAGATTGAATCAAAATTCTTTTAGCTGATACCATCTCCCCGGGTGGACTACACTCTTGTTAACGGATAAATTCAAGCCCTCCGGAAAGTAAAGAATAAATTTAAGCCTTTTGCCAAATGTCTATCCTATTGGATTTTGATAAGACGGCCATTGAGCCTTAATAATGTCTTCCATCCATTTTCAGCGGGCCCTTAACGCGGTTCTTTATTCGTCCCCAAAGCCTCTTCGCCCGGCCTTTTTATTACGGGCTCTGGCGGGCTCTCCTGGGAGCCGGGCGACCCGAGTGATGGATGGACCCCTGGTTAGATTATCTCCCGCAGATGTTTGCTCTCCAGGAGCCCCGGGCTTTCCCTCTAAGTAAACAGAGACTAAATAGAGCCGGCGGAGGGAGCCGTCCCAGAGGTCCTGAACAGGCGACGCAGCCGCCGACCTGCAGCCCCAGTGACTTCAGGGGAAAGAGAGCGCCAGGGCCGCGCGGGGGTCGGCGGGGGTGGGGCGCGGGGCGGGGGGCGGCACCAGGACCGGGAAGCGCGGTTCCGAGTCTCACCAGCAGCAAAGGTCCCGGCTGCTGGGGCTGCGGGGTGGACAGGAGGACAGAGGGCTGCGGGGCACAGAGGAGGATGCAAAAATGCGGGGGCATGGGATGCAGAGGGGGCCGGGAGGGGAGATGGTGTTGCAAGGGACACCGGGAGGGAGGCCAAACACCCCGCTCAGCCAGGCGGTGGCTCCGCCCCTTCTGGAGGCGGGGCCAAGCCTGGCGCTGCTCACAAGCTGCTCCACCTGTCATTCCAACGGCAGCCCCGCCCCGGGCCTCCTATCCAGCGGCTCCCCATTCGAATCTCACCCACCGCTGTCGGTGTGGACCGCGCTAACCGCCCTGGGCCTGGGTCGTTTGCTAGAAAACTCCGAACAGATGGACTCTTCAGCCCCTTCAGCACCCAGGCTCTCTAACAACGAGAACTTATTACCGCGACTTCCCTACAAAATATGACATTTTCTGCGTTTCCTGCGTCCAGCCACTGATTGAGTTAATTAACGTTTGTTACATTTAACTGGTGCAGATGAAGAACAGGAAGTATAACCCTCCTGAAGTTGGAATAGATGAAGTTCAGAGATGTCAACTGACCAACCCAAGGAAGCACAGCGTCCCAGGGCTCCTCCATCATATGTTTAAGACCCCCAACCCCGCGTCTTTGGGGAAAGAGGGGTCCTGTTCAGCCAGATGCAGAAATCCCAAACCACAGAAGTGGTTAAGTGGGAGTCTATGTCCCATTACCAAGGAATTCACGTCATTAATCTTTAAAATAGCACAGGAAAGCACGTATAGTTATATGTACAATAAGCTTACACACAAGGGAGGACCCCCCCCCCCGAAAATGGGATTCTTGTCTGGAGGGCGGGTCCCTTGCAGTTCAGGCTTCCCTCGCTAGGTGGGCGCTCTAGGGACCCACCTGTATCAGCGCACCAGCTGGCGTTGTTGTGAGAGGCTGCGTTCGGCTTCGGCGAATTTTTGAGCCTCTTTCAACACATTTGCCCATCCTGCCCACACGGCGCTGAGCGCTCAGCAGGTTTTCACCAGAAACAGCATCACCCCCATGCCCCACCCTCCCTATTCACCCAATTCCACCCCGAGTGACATTTTTTTTTTTTTGTTTGTTTGTTTCCCTGGATGAAAAAAGGCCTCAAAGGGCCACGTTGCCCGTGTGGAAGAGGGGAAACAAAAAAATGGCGGACACACTAAAAGGGCATCGAAATCGGAGCGTTCAAACACCGTTCTCACTGGTGGGAAAAAACGCCTCGGTAGGCGTGTTGCCTCGGATGGAGAGGACTTTGACGGTGACGGAAGTTTAAACGTGTGAGGATAGACACGCAATTTTTTTATAAATAAATTCCAGATATTTGGCCCCCCCCCCTCCCGTCTCCAACGCTGCAGCTGACATGTGTTCATCAGGCGGGACCCTCTGTTTGGAAAGAAGGTCACGTGGGTGCTGTATTGCTTCACCTTCTGACCCCACGTAGGGACCCCTCTGCCTTTGCTCCTGTCTCTCTCTGGACCATCCTTCCCTCCCAGAGCAGATGGGGACATCAGCACCAGACTTAGGTTCCCACCCTGTCACCACTGCACCAATCTTGTCACATCCTAGAGCCCCGAATGCTGATAATGTCTAAGTTTAGTGGGAGATTGGTGCAGTTCTGGGGTTCAGGGGATGCAGGGGCTGGGGGGGCAGCTGGAGGAGGTGGGCAGAGCCCCCTCCAGGGAGCCCCCTCAGACCAGAGCCGGCTGGGTGTCAGGAAGCTTGTTCCCAAACAGATGGCAGCCAAGGCACCCTGCCCCTGTGGCCCCTGCCCCTGGTGCCCCGCCCCCTGGCACTCCACCCCCTGGGCCCCGTCCCTCTGGCGGCCCATGCAGAGGGGGTGCCCTGGACCCCTCGTGCCAAGTTGGGCAGCTGTGAGCAAGGCTCTGGACAGAGGGCACCCTGCACCCAGCCGTGAGCACCTCTGGAGAAAGGCCCCTGGACCCTGTCAGCCACGGCCCGGTGGCTCTGCCGTTTACAAAACCACGGCTCCAGGGGGACAGAGGATGTGCTGATCTTGTTCTGGTTCAAAAGTGTCGCACTTGCTCCTCACCAGTCTTGACCTTAGACTTGACCTTCGGCCTTCTGCCCTGACCCTTGTACCCAGGCTGGACAACTGACTGCCCCTCCCACCACAGATACTTCATCTCGGACCTCCCGCCAGGGGAAGTCCACCCAGCTCGGCGGGTCAGGTACCTAATTGCAGCGTGAAAACGGAGCTTTCACGTTCGCTCTGCACGTTGAGACAGGAGTGGCCTCAGTCCCTTTTGGTGGGCGGAGACTACACCTCCACCCTGGGCCTGCGGGAGAGCCCCTTCACGGCCGCCTTCACGGCCGCCACCGCACAGCCCTACGGAAACAGGGCCCCGTGCAGCGGCAGGGAAGGGGGAAGGAAGCCGTCGGGTTGGATGGAGAAAGACCTCAGGCTGCCCCGGGCAGGGGGCCTGGGGTGGACGCTTGTCCCAGTGTCTGCTCAGACAGAATGGTCCCACAGGGCCCGATGGGTAAGGTGAAAAGGTCACCCTGCCAGAGCTCCTTCAGGAGGTCACCACAGGGTCAGAAAATGTTTTTTCCCCAAAACGCACGTCGCTGGGGTTGAACCAGGTGAGAAGGCACAGGTGCCCCTGTCCCTAATACACAGGTCTTAGGTCCACCCAGGTGGCGGGTCCCCGTGCCCCCGCCCCCACGGAGAACTCTGTCCAGATGACTCAAGCTCCAACCACCCACCCAGGCGCACAGAGAACCTGCAGAAAGTTTGGCCAAACTTTTCATGCTGGGAGCGAGGGCGGGGCTGGGGCCGCGACCTGCGAGCTCAGCTCTCCGCCTGACGGAGCCGTGAGCACGCACTCTGGACTCTGGGGTTCCAACCGTGAGAACACGGCCCCTGCTGACCGGTCAGTCCCTGCAGCCACGCGCTGCCTCCTGACCCTGCCTGGGCGCACGCAACCACTCGATGCCCCGTGCTTCAGAGCAGAGACGCCAAAGGAGAGTCTGCTGCTTTCATTCCCCCGGAGACCAGAGTGCTAGGTCAGCACCTGTGTGTGAGTGTGGGTGCCCGTGTGTCATGTGTGCGCACCATGTGTGTCCCACGTTTGTGTGGGTGCGTGTTCACAGATGGCCCACCGGTGGGGGCTGAGCCCTGTGTGACGACAACTTCAGGGCGTGGCCCCTTCTGCCGCCGGGCAGCCCCCCGCCTGTCGACGCGGGGCACACCTGTCTGTGAGGGTGCCTCCCCTGCGGGGTGGGCGGGCTTCTCGGGCCTTGTCCACTCTCTGGATCTCTCAGAGCTAACGTTTGTCACTCAGCTATTTCCCAGCACCGGCCGGCCGAGCCCAGACGGTGGCCACGCGGATGCTTTCTCCTGCTATGGGGCTGCTTGCTCAGCGCCACTTGGAGCCCTCTCTGGAGGCCAAGTGCAGGCAGCAGCGACCCAGCCAATCTGGTGTCTTCCTCCCCACACCCCTTCCACGTGAGCGCCCAGTGGAGACAGGGAGGTGACCGGGCTCCTCCCGATGCCTGAGCAGCAACACGCCCCGACGCACAGGCTCTGCTCGGTTCTCAGGAGCTCAGCAGAGTGGCCCCCACCTGCCGTGCGGCCGAAGCCAGCCCTGTCCTAATGACAGGGCCTCCCGTCCTGCCCCCGAGCAGGCCACAGACCAGGATGGCTCGGGACCGAGCACCGGCCGAACCGGGGCGCCCACGGTGAGGCCCGAGGGGCGCGCAGCAGCTCTCCTACCTTTTGGATGCAGCTGTCCTGCGACGGCACCTCCTCCGTCAGCATTTGCTGCAAAAAAACAAGTTTGAAAGGGGCTGTTAGTTTCCGACAACACTCAGCCCCCGGGGCCGCGGCTGCGCGCCGCGGGGGCAGGTCAGCTGTTCCCTGAGATGATGCACGTGCAACCCGGTGGCTTCTCCACGACGTGATAAAAGTGCCCTGTCGGGGGCTGGGGCCTTCGTTCCTGACAACGTCTCCCCCGTTTGCTGAGAAAGTTAAGGAACCCCCTGGGGACCGCACCTCCCTGGAAAGGCAGCCCGCTCCGGTCCCTCAGAAACCGCACCGAGGCCTGACCCATCCCTGATGCTGAGAAGCGGGTAACAAACTCTCTTGCTTGTTCCCTCTGAGTGCCACCGGTAAAGTGGGCGGCCTGCGTTTGGGGGGTGACTTTGTCCGTGTGAAGCCAGCTTGGACCAGAGCAGGGGCTCCCTCCCGGCTACTCCGGCACCGGCCTGGGGCAGCGCGCTCGGAGAGAGAGTGCCAGCTGTCCGGGGTTTTCCTCCACAGCCTGGCCCTCGAGCTTTCCTTGGCTCGGCTCGGAAGCCGTATAGTACTTGGCCTGGCAGGTGACTCGCCGTGAAAACCACCAGGTTGCTCCCCAGCAGGCGGCATTTCGGCGGATGGTCCCAGAGCGGTTTCCACGCTGAGCGAGCTGACCAGTCAGCTGCGTAAACGGGGTTTTCCCTTCTGGATCGAGGTGCCGCGCGGAAACAACGTACAGAGATTGGAACGTCATTTCCATAAGAACGAAACCGGAGACTGAAACTAACGTTCGAAAAATCGAACAAGAAACGGCGTCAGAACCAGGGGGGTTTGTCCCCTCCCCCCGAAAATTACACCGTGGCCTTTCACATTCCGAGCGCGGAGCGGAGTGCCCGCCAGCGCCCGCGTGGGCAGGTGAGCAGACCAGGAGGCTGCCTTCCAAATCGCGGGCACATTTGCCTGGGCTCAGCTGGAATAACAATAAGTCATATATTTTTAAATGCTAAAAATTCTAACCAGTTGGGGGATTTTATGTTTCTTTTACTAGACTCTGAAATTGTGGTTTGGAAAGTGACACCAGCGAACAAGGAAAAGAGAAGTCCCCGCTCGCTCGCAGAGGAGGTGGGCAGGGACGCCCCACCGGCCCTGGAGCATCCTCGGAGACCGGGGACCTGGCGCCCTGTAACCGCCGGGCCTGCTGCTGGACAGGCCCATGCAGATGAGCCTGGCGGCTGGGGGCCGAGTGCAGCCAGAGGGCAGGCCAGGCCCTCTGCACGCGCGTCTGCCTGGTCTTCGCCCTGATCCAGAGCAGAGAAGCTGGCGAGGCCCCATCGGCACCAGGACAGGAGGAGAGAGGCGGGCTGGCCTCAGCAAAGCCGGTGACCGAACCTGCCCTTTCTGGACTAGAAGTAGGAAAAGGTGTTTTGACTTTTCTAAGGCACACGGTCCCCAGGGCCCAGGACTTAACTATGCGAGGGACCCTGTGATGCAGGCGCCCACCCAGCACTGACCCCTGAGGAGGCCGAGGCATGTCCAGTCTCTGCAACTGCCGGGACCCTTTCCAGAGAGGGGGCCTCAGGGACCCCTGTGCACGGACATTTGTTTGCCTCGCATGGCAGGAGCGCCTGCTGCATGGGTCACGGGGCCATGTGACCTCCAGGTGCAGCCCGCCACCTTGGCCACAGGGCCGCCTGGGTCACAGGCACTGACTTCAGGGGCTCACTGAAGCCGACTCTGGAAGAGGGGAGAGCGTTCGGGGGTGTCACCTGCCCGGGGGCCTGGGTCATGGAGCCCCTTCAGGGCCAGGGAAAGGGACGGTCGGCCCCACGTGGTCTGGAGCTCCTGAGAGTGAGGACCAGGGTGGGGGGGACACCGGCCCCCAGGGCACGCCGGGCCTCTGGCAGCTGAGATGCCGCCTGTGGGTCAGGAGCCAGTTGAAGACCAGGCTGGAACCGGCAGCCGCCTTGCCGGCCCCGCCGGCTCCTGAGCCATGTGGTGGAAGGCACTGAGAAGTGAGGGTGACCTGCGTATGTGACATCGGTGACTGCGACTCCTGAACCCCAGGCCAGCACGGCTCACCTCACCCCCCCCCCCCCGCCTCACTGCTCACATGTCCCTGAGCTGGATGTGCCCTGTGGTTGCACAGGGGTCACCGGCCTCTGGCTGGGTCTGGCCAGGAGGCCCCTCCTCCTCTGGTGGGAAGACGTGCGCTGGAGAGTCCAGGCCAGAGCCGGACGGCGCGGGGCGGGTCACGGACACGGCTCGCCCCATCGCTCCCCGGAGGCCATCGGCACCGCATGCCCACACCTGAGCCTGCTGGTCCCCGACACAGGCCACGCTGGGCCCAGGGCGGGAGCTGCCCCTCCGCCCCGGCGCCTTTCCTGCAGTGCCCGCTGTTCCTGCCACGGTCGGTTCCGCTAGCTGGGTCTTCACGATGACGTTTGGCGGCCTTGACCTTACTTCTTCCCCCGTTCCCCACAACCCAGTCATGGAGAGGTGGCGGCTGGGATGACCGAGCAGGTTCTCACCTTGCTGTGGCCAGCCCATAAGCACTGGGGGTTTCCTGGTGAAATGGGGCTTATGGCCATCTCATGGAGGGGGTTGGACGGTTCCTCAGGCCGGTGTTGGGCTCGAAACGCAAGAAGGACACCGTGGGTCCGTCCCATCTGAGGGTCCCCAGGCTGTCCCGGAGCAGTGTCCCACCCCATTGGGAGTCTGCGCTGTGCTAGATGGAGGCCCAGCCACACATGGGGGTGTGGAGGGTGTCCTGGGGCAGGAGGCCCAGATCTGGGGAGAGGCAGCGGGGATCTGCCTGCTCTGAGCTCCAGACAGGGATGGCCGCCGCTTGGAGCTCGGGTCCCCGTGGTGGGGGGCCTGGGGTGGGCCCGTCAGCAGCCTGGTTCCCTCAATCCCCCAGGCCTGCGTCCAAGGTGCCCATGTACAGACTACCCTCCAACCCAGAAGCCCCGGGTCAGAAGCCAGCCCCCGGGCTCTCCCAGGAGAGAGCCAGGCCGGCCCCCACGGCACAGGGCCAGGCTCCCCTGTGGTGCTCCCGGGCTGGGGGCATGCTGGGAGTGCCACACAGCCTCTCTCTCCCCGATCTCTGCCGTCCCTTGATACAGCCGGCCACGGGCCAGGCCCAACGGGGTCCCACAGGCCTTATGCCGAGGGTGGCCAGAGCCACTGTCCTCTGTCAGAGGCTGACCATGGCCGGATGGGAGGGAGCATCTCAGAAGACAGGCCTTCTCTCCCCACAGGAATCGTCCGAGGGGGTCTGGGAACGGGCTCTGCGATGGTCCCGGCCGCCCAGGAGCCATGCTCGGTGGGGACAGAGAGGCAAGCGTGCAACCCACGCCATCCCTGACAGGCTGAGACACCTCACGTGGCTCTCCCGGCCTGGACATCCACACGGGACGGTGCCCATCGGCACGGAGTGGGCCGGGCAGAACCAGGCGGGACCAGGGAGGACCAGGAGCTCCCGGGCTGTCTTCTCCGCTCCTTGGAGCCTGGCCCTCGGCCCCCGTAGGGCTGTGGGCCGTGGGCAGCAGGGCAGTGTGGCTCCTGAAGCGCAGCTGCAGGCCCGCAGGTGACCAGGGAGGACCCCCCTAACCACATGGCACGGAGAGAGGGGAGCATTGGGCCCGATCCCACTGGGTGCTCCCCAAGAGGAAGCCGGCGCAGTGACTGAAGAAAGGCCCCCCCCCCCCCGTGAAAGGAGGGCCCAAGTCTCGTTCCAGAACCCGCTGTTCCGGAAGCTTCTCTCTGCCTCCCCTTTTCGAAGCTGGCCTTGGCAGGGAGGCATACCCTTTACCTCTGCTCTTCACCCGCCGCTGACCTCGGGTAGACCCCCGCTGGCCAGACACACCCCTTCTGGAGCCTGGGAGCCCGTCCCCCCCAGCCAAGGCTGTGCTCTCCTGAAGCGCCTCTTTATTCTGTGAGTGGGGCCCTCGGCGCGGCCTCGCTGGCCGGCCAGCCGCTGGCGGTGTCTGAGGCCGCTCCCAGCCCTGTCTCCACACCCCGGCACAAGTATTAGGTGTGTTTTGATTAAGCATTTTAGCCAAAAACGCGAGGTTTGACCTCCGGCATTTCGCTTTTCTCGCGGGTATCGGTGCCAGCGCTGAACTAAGTGGGGTTGGTCAAAATATCTCTCTTGACTCTTAAAATAAATACCCTCTGTTCTCCAAAGAGCCGGTCGGAGCAGACAGACAGACGCAGACATCTCGTTCGCTCACAGCTCTGGAGCGCTGGCGTGGCCCCCGAGGGGGGCTAGGCTTTCTGGTCGGCGTCGCAAATGAATCCCAGAAGGTTCTGTCCCTGCAAAATCATCCGTTATCATGGAAGTATCTGAAAACCTATCTACGGGAGGAAACCGGACGGAGCCCGGCCCCTCGGCTTCCCAAACCAGAGAGATGCGGGCGAAGCTTGCCCAGTCTGCCCTGTGGCCCCGGGAGTCACCCAGCACCTACGTTTACCAGCCTCTTGCTCTTGGCCTTGGAGCCCAGGCCTCTTTCTAGACGGCTCAGGCGGCCTCTTCATGCTCTGGGCTGCGCATCTGTGTCTCGAAGCCACCGAAAGCTGCTTAGGCCAAGGCCCCAGCCCTGGGAGAAGCCAGCACGGCTGGAGGTCAGGGCTGCGGGTACCGGCTGCTCAGGGGTGTCAGTAGAGGGGGGTCAGCTCCCTGCGCTGGGAGGAGACCCCCGACCCCCTGCTGCCTCTGAGCCTCACTCTGCTGACCTCTGGGGCACTGGGGGCCGCAGGGTCCTGTGGGAGACGCAGCCTGAACAGGGTGGGGATCAGGCCCCAGGCCCTGTGGACGGCTGGCTTGGTCCCCACGGGGCCTGCCCTCGGAGGGCGGCTCTGCACCCCCTGCACAAACCCTGCAGTGCAGGCCTCATGAGCTGACAATCGGGGGCATCGCGTTCCCGTCAAAGCGTGCCCACGGCCCCCTGCTCGCCTCCACCCTTTCTGGGAAGGCGACGTTTTACCGAACAAATCTCATCCTTAATTCTGTGAGCAAATCACACAAGTCCTACCACGACCGCCACTGTCCCTGGTGTAAATCCTGCGTGCTCACGGGGACAGCAACAGCAGCCACAGCCACCCCAGGACTCCAGGGACACTTGCTCTGGGGTGCAGTGGGGGGGGGCCTGCCCCCAGGGAGGGGGGTCAGCGGGCCTTACGGACAGGAAGCTGCGCTGGAGCCACAGGGCCAAGGGGAAGGAGCTGCTTGGGGGGGGGAGCCCCAAGTGCAAGTTCAGGCTCCTGACGCTGGGCTTCCACTCGGGAGGACCGCGAGGCCGCTGGGTTGGGTGTGCTGGCGGAAACAAGCCCCAGGGTGCCCCTTCCGACCGGGACTCGCACCTGAACCCCGGCCAGGACCCTCCCGGGCGAGGGCGCTCCCCACCCCCGCTGGCCGGGGCCCTGTGAGCTCGCGCCCAGCTGGGTGTCGTCCCACTGGCAGCTGGGACAGGAACTGTGAAGGGTGTTAGTCACCGCTGGCCACTCCGGCTCCCGCAGCAAAAGCCCCCACGGTGTTGACACAAACCCTTGAGCTCTCAACTGGGAGCAGGGTGATATTTATTTATTTTTTGCATTAAAAAAAAAAATTCGGCCTGGCCGTGTTTGAGCTGCAGAAATGATTTTTTTTTGAAAGGCGCCTTGGACACTGTTTTTAGCTTTTATGCCTAAACAGATACTTCTCAGTTCTTTCAAGTGAGACCTACCCAATGAATGGAGGCTCTCTCTTTACGCCTAAGAAAAATATTTACAGAGTCAAGTACGGCAGGAAAAGGGCCCGGGCTCCTTCAGAGAGCCCATCCCCAGCGCAGATGGGTCTCCCCGCTGTTTACATTCCCAGCCCGAGCGCTCCCCTCCCCCGCCGCCCTCCCCAGCGCGGGTTCCCAAGTCGCCTGCTCTCGCTCAGGACCCTGCGGTCAGGGGCACGCACGCGCTGCTTCCTTGCGCAGGGCCCGCGCTGCCGTCCGCGAGGACGCACGGCCCATCGCGCGTGACAGCCACGTCCCACCGTCCCGGCCCTTTCTGTGGCCCAAACAAGAAAGCCCAGGCCGCTCTGCCCAGGGAACCGCCCCCACCCCCGGCCCCCTCCACCACCCCCTGACCTGTCTGGGGCGTCAGTGCCCGCCCGCTGCTTTGTCCAGGCCGCCGGAGCCAGTGGTGGGGGGGACAGCGGGCTCCTGCCCAGCACGGCGTTGCTCAGACCAGACCTCCGGGCGCAGCCTGCCCGTTGTCAGACGTGCCCAGAACACTCCGTCCACCGGCGGTCTCCCTCTGCCCGGACACCCTGCCCTGCTGGCGGCCGCCCGGGGCCAGCAGCAGAAGGAACGACTGACCGACTGAGTGAACTCTCCGCCACACCCCAGCCCGGGTTGCACCCCTCTGGCATGTAGGGTCTGGCCTGGGCCAGGTCCCCTGAGGGCAGGGCAGCAACACCCTTCACACCCCCCTTTCACACAGCCCCGAGAGCCCCATGTCCACGCTGGCCCCCGCGAGATGCTTGGCCGGCATTGTAAAAAATCTCGAAACAGCACCAACTCCAGCTCTGTTGGGGCGGAGGCCAGGGAGGGAGCCCCCTCCCTCAGTGACTTGAACTTGAAGCACACAGAAGCCTCATGGAGCTGGGGGGTGTGTGACTGCTGGGTGCTCCTGGGAGCAGGACTCCTGAAGAAGTGGGCGGAGGAAGGGAGGGGCTGTCCTGAGACAAGGGTGGGTGGTGGGGGAACATGGGCGTCGGACAGGGGCCAGCAGAAGGCCCAGAGGTGGGGAGGGGCCGCGGAGTCTGCAAAGGCCCTGGGACTCTGCACAGCGTCCTGGCGCAGGTTGGGGCTCCACTGGCCTCCAAGGGTGGACATGGACGTGGAGGCTGGCAGGAGGGAGCGACAGGGGCAGGCGGGCAGCCTGGTCCCTGAGCGGTCACGGTCCCCGTGGCTGCGCCTCAGAGCAGGTCCACAGGCTGCTGTCCCCCAGTTTCCCCCGTCACCTGGGGACCTGGTGGAGGCCGCCCGCCGAGTCTGCCTCAGTGAGGAGGAGGAGGGGCCCGGGCAGGCCGGGCGCCGTGCTGGTCGGTACCTGGTGCACTTTAACGCATTGAAACTCGGACCCTGCCTCGGGGAAGGGCTGCTGCACCCTCATCCCACAGAGGAGGAAGAGGCCCGGAGAGGGAGAGGCACACCGCGGCCAAGAGTGGACACGGGAGCGGAGTGGGAGGCCCTGCCGGGGTCTAGGGGAGCGGGCCCGGGGGGCAGGGACAGGGTGGCCGGCAGGTGGGCAGCCCTTTCCCTAGGGGAGACCACGGGTGGCTCAGGTGTGGGGGCCTGGCCTCTGGTCCCAGGCCCCCGGAGTCTGATGGAGCAGGGTTCCCACCACCAGCCACCTCCCCACAATGCATCCAGAGAAATAAAGGGGGTATCAGCGCCCTGGGGGCCCCAGCTCCCTCAGTTCTTTACCCAGCAACCTCAGAACAAATGCTCCCAGGTAGACAGAGAGGCTACATCCCGGAGCCAGTCCCAGAGGCCCCTGGGAGGCCACAGCTGCTGGGAGCCCTCGGGCACGGGTCCTGCCTCCTACTCCTGCCAGCGGCCCACCCGGGCCCCTGAAGGGCCTTCTCCTGGGGTCCCCGGGCTGTGTCCCAGGAGGCAAGCAGGCAGGTGTGGCCCTGCGGCCCGCCCCAGCGCTGAACCTGCCGTGAGCAAAGCCACGGGGCCAGGTGGGCCAAACACCTGGCCTGGGGGCTGCAGTTGTCAGGGCTGGTGGCTCTCCGACTCCCCCCCAAAGCTGTCCTTTCCCAGAGAGGAGAGGGTGCAGGTTACCCCCAGCCGGACACCCAACTTCTCAGTGCTCCAGCCTCTCTAGCCACAGCTTCAGATGGCCCTGGGTGGGGTGCTGGGGGTCTCAGAGCCCCACCCATACACACGTTCTAGCTCTTTCTGTCACCCCTTTGCGAGTGGGGTGGCCTGACCCAGCCTCGGGACCCCTGGAGCAGGACAAGCCTCTGGGTCCCATACCCCAGGGCCTCTGCCCCCTCATCCTGGCCTCAGCGGAAGCTTACTCCTGGGCGGAGAGAACATGCTGGTGGGCGAGGCCTGTGAGGGGACTGGGAGGTCCCTGGCTGGGCAGATGTCAGCAGCCGAGGCCCGGGCTCCCGAGTCCCTGCTCTGCCAGGCGGCATGCTGGTCCGGAGCAGCTGAGCACCAGGGTGGCACCTGCCCTGGCGAGCAGCTTCCTGCCCCTGCTTCCAGAGACGCATGGCCCCCGGGGAAGTGCGTGTAAATCATAGGAGCCGAGCGACGTGCGGCACTTTCAATCAATGACTCGTGACAAGTCATAACTTTCAGCCTCGGAAAGGGAGGCGCCAGCGTGTCCAGGGGCCTCCCAGCAGCCAGCTCCACCAGGCCCCGGACTCGCGTGCCCGGAAACGGGGAGAAGGTTCCGCAGGGCCGTTTGCTCCTGGACCTGGTGCCGGCGCTTCCTTCTGCGGTTTTGGGTCCGACGGGGGGGGAAAGCCAAGAGCAGGAAGGATCGTGTGGCCGTCGGCGGCCCCGGACCCTGCAGAAGGGGTCCGGGGTCGGGGAGGAGCTGCTGAGGCTCAGCCGCTGGGCGGGGCCAACCACAGGAAGCCCACACTCCGCATGCACAGAACAGGTGTTGAAGGTTGGTGACCCTTGGTGACATTGCTGGTTGGCCTTGCCCACTGTCCCTGCCCCCTCCCCCTTTGGGCTGCCTGTGGAAGCAGACGTACCCCCTCAGAGCTGTCCTAACCTCGCTGGTGTCTGCCCCCAGGGACCAGGATGCCGCCTGGGGTCAGGGGCAGGGTCTGAGGCTGGGTCTCCGGCCCCCGGGGAGGAGGAAGAGATGCAGGCCCTGTCAGCATCCACCGCATAAATGTTGGGAGTGAAGGAGGCCACGACGGAATCCCCGTGTGGAGCAGCCTCAGGGCAGCTGTCCCGACAGACTCCCTCGGGCCCAGCGGGGTCCGCGCCTCGCCTGCCTGGGCCAGGCATCTCGGCCGGCGGCTGGAGGTCGGACGCCGAGGTCTGAAGGGCCCGGTGTCCCTCTCCCTGTGGGCCTCTGGCTGGGGGAAGGGCAGCACGGGGACCCCAGGGCAGATGAGAACCATTCCAGGTCGAGGTCTTCTCCCGAACCCTGACGCCAGAAAGCCAGCCCCTCCGTGTAGGGCCAGCGTGCCAGGACGCAGGGCACCAGCAGCCCCGGGCCCCACCGTTCAGGTCGGGCGCCAAAGGCCCCTCATCCCAGAAGCCCCTCTGTGGGGTCAGTCTGCGGTGGTATTACGGCTGACCCAGAAGAGCCCCCCCCCACCAAAGTGGGGGACATGTTAGGGAGGAGACCCCGGGAAGGGAAATCAACACAGCAGCCATGCACAGTTCCCAGGCCAGGCCACAGCCGGCACCTGACATGCCTCGGGGCCCCGAGTCAGAGCCCAGCGGACACCCCTCTAAAAGCCCCAAACACCCAGACGCTCCGGGCTCTGCCGGATGGATAAGGGGCCTCACACGTACCGGTGCCCCTTCTCCAGCAGCCACGTGGAGGTGAGGCAGAGGGCGGCCTGGAGGTACTCTGGCCAGCCTTTCCAGAGTGTTCTTCGACGCCCCTGCACGGCCTGCCCCACCGCAGCCCCGGAACACCGATCAGCCCTGGCGAGAGTCACCAGGTGCAGGCACACCCGGGCTTCCGGCTTCACCCCACACCCAGCACCCAACTCTGCCTGCTGCGACCAGACCTGGCCCCCAGCCTCTCGTCTGAAATACGTCTTCCCAGGACCACGGCGGGCCATCCGATTGTCGCTTCTAGAAGCACCGGGTCCAGCCTGCTGCCTGAACCCCCTGTGACATCCCCCCCAGACGCCAACCGGTGACCCCGGGCAGCTCCTGGTGGACTTTGCACCTTGTAGCCGCCCGGGGGACATAAATCACGGGGTCGATGACCACAGATCTGTCTTTTATTTGCAGCCCTTTTGGTTGTAGAAATAACCTGGGTATTGACAGACTCTATTAATGCACTTACTCTTGACCCTGCTCATCGATAACTTGTTTGTGAAGATGACCCTTAGTAACCGTAAGTGAATGGGGAGCGCAGATCTCCTGGCAACGGCCGCCCCAACGCCCACACAGTCGGGGGGACAAGGCTGGCCTGACGCCGAGATGTGACACCCCCCCCCCACCACTGGGGGGGCTTCCCCCAGTGTTCAGGCTCTTCTTGGGCTGTGAGCTCTCACCACGCTCGTGGGGGCTTGGGGTCTTCTCTGATGATCTGAAGCTGGAAGGGTCAGAGGTCATCACCCCCCGTTGCAGAGCAGAACGGAACGTCCATTCCGTGGAAAACGGCCAGCCCCTCGGCACTTTCTGGGGATGGAGGAACGGCGAAACATGGGAAAGCAGCCCCTGTGTCGGGGTCTCCCGTGGGGCCAGGACCGCGGGGACCGGGGGCCCTTCCCGATGGATGAAGGTCTGGCCTCACCTAATCCCCGTCTTTAATCATTCCACGGGTCCGCAGCGTCTGGACTCTTCCGCCAACTTGCTAACCAGGGAAGCCCGACGGACCGCTGCCCCTTCCTGGTCGGAACCCCAGCCCACGTGTGTCCTCTGCCAAAGGCACCGGGGAGTGGCCTTAGTTCACACTCACCGCCACCCTCCAGGGTCCCCACGGGCCCTGGGGGTACTCGGCTCAGAGAGGTTGAGTCTCAGGCCGGGGTCACACAGCTGGGACTCCCTCCAGGCCATGGGGTTCTGTGGCCTCCAACAACCGGTTCTATTGGGGGGTGGGGGCGTCAGTGAGGGGGGCAGAGATGGTGAAAAGGAGCCGTCCTCCTCTCCCACCAGGGATGCGTCCAATATGAAGGGCAAGACGGGGCAGGGCCCCGAGTGCCCGGGCTCCGGTCCCAGCTGCCATACCAGCTTGAGACCGCCGTGCGCGGGGCAGCGGGGGGCAGAGGGCCGCCCAAGACACCGTGCACTTTCTGAATGGGACCCAGCGGCGGCAGCGGTGGTGAGGAGCAACCCACGCTGGCCGCTGTGAAAGTGGCAGCCGAGGAACCTGCGGCGCCCGTGACGCTGCGGCTGCAGCCAGGACCCCGGGCTGGCTTAGCTCCCAGTGAGGGGCCAGCAGGAGCCAGCCGGGCGCAGCCGGCCTCCCACCCCTGCCGCACCTCGCCTTCCCACGCAAAGCCTGGGCCCCTTCTGCGTGCCCAGCTCAGGTTGCACAGGTAACGGCGCCATGGAGGGGACGCTGAAGGATGGCGCAGACCCCGGCAGACCCAGGGCGAGGCCTCCTGTCCTTGAGGACACCTTTGGGGGCTTGCTGGCTAAGATAGGGTGTCAGGTCCGTCCCCTTCCTTCGGGAGCCTTTGCAGAGCAGGGCCAGGAGTCCGAGTCACTGCCGGTTTCTGCACCCCAGACCCTGGCTGGGCACCTTGGTCCCTGTGCGCCTCACTAATGAACATCCCTAGCTCCCTCCTCGGGGCCACAGGCTGCAGGTGCACTGGACATGCCACCCCTGGCCACCCACAGCCACCCAGGGATGAGAAAGACACAATCAGCGACAGGACTGGTGTTCTGAGAACACCCTGGCCCAGGCCACGGTCCTCTTTGGGGCTGACCTGCAGCAAAGGTGCTTGACAAACAGCCACAGACAGACGGAAGGCCCTCTGGGCTGCCCTGGCCGCAGGCGGGGTCAGTGGGCCACGTCCAGACCGTTGGGCCCGGGAGCGAAGCGTTGCAGAAATGGACGAAGAAGGACGTGGGACACAGACCGCAAGTGGCGCAAAAAGCCGAACTTATTTACTCTCCGGTCCCGCAGAGGAGCGGCGTGCTGAGCCCGGCCCACGGCAGCCTGGGTCCAGCGGCAAGGCCTTTGGTGGGAACAGGAGGCCCGGCGGGCAGAGGTGGCTTTGCTCACCCTGTCAAGCAACACCCGTAGCAAAGGCAGAATCCCACGCAGAAGAAATCCCTTCGGGTTGTCCCTTCAAATGCCTGTGGTGTGCGGCCCCAGCGAGGCCGCCTCCAGCCGGTGGGGCAGCGCACAGGCCGGCCGAGCTCTGGATAACACCTGACCCCGGTCCGCAGCTGCGCCAGCCGTGGGCCCAGGTGCTCAGCCTCCGCCTCCCGCCGGGAGCAGAGGTGCGAAGCTGGAAGCTGTCTGGATCCGCTCTTCCTTTTACTCTCTGACCTTTCTTCCACGCGTGTTTCCCAGCATGCAGCACTCAAAGTCGTCAGACAGGAAACCTCGCAATGCCGCCTGGAATTCCTGCCTCCAGACCCTTGACGGACATCCCTGGAGGCCTGGCCTCCCCTGAGATGGGGGAGGGTTCCTTCCTGGGCCAGGTCTGGTGACCCAGGCCTTCCTAGAATTCGATGGATCTGCCGCAGGCCCAGCACCAAAGGGCTCGTCGAGGGAGGTCAAGGCCAAGGGGTGCATCCTGGTGACAGCCGGGGACACAGAACACGGCCCTGACTGCTGGGGCCGCTGGGGAGGTCAGGGGTTGAGCGGCAGGCTGTCCGTGGAGGCTCTGTCTGTCCCGTGACCCTCGGCTGGGGGTCTGGCGTCTGAGATTCTCCCCTTGTGACTTTGTTCTGTGATGACGCTGGAGGTGGGAGTGGGGGCCCAGACAGCTGCGGAAAGACGGGCGGGTCCCGCTGCCGGCCACCGCAACGCCCTCAGAAGCGCAGAGGACACGGATGCCCACAAACAGACGCCGAGGTGCCTGCGTCTCACCCCGGCTTCCGCACAGAGTCAGTTTCCCCCTGGGTCGCCGCCCCTCGCTTTCTCACACGCCCGCCGCCGTGTGCGTGGAGGAGGGTGGCGCATCGCGTCGCTGCTCTCAGGGCCAGAACAGCCTGCTGCCCGTGCTGCCAGCGGCGCTCGGAGACCCAGCTCCAACGGCCCCACCCTCCTGGCCTCGGGGGATGTGCGCACACCTGCTTGCTCCTGTCTCCGAAGCCATGGCGGCAGAGCAGCCCCCCTTCAGCCCTTCCCCGGTTTCCCCGCAGCTGCCCGATGTGGACCGGCTGCCGGGTTCTCAGAGCCCAGAGACGGCAGGACAGAAAACTCCGCGCTGAGTCCCGCAGGCACCCCACACGGAAGCCCTGACGGGGTGGGAGGCGGCCACAGGAGCTCATGGGCCTTGTGGTGCGCCTGTTTGGTGGGCGTGACCAGGTCACCAACTGTGTACCGGACGGACTCAGGAAATGAGCCCCGCCCACTCGTGCAGGAGGAAGAGCAGGCCTGTGCCGGGGCTGTCGGGGGACACACGGGGCACCCCCAGGGCCTCTGCCAGCTCCTCGCTGGCCTGTAGGCGGTAGACACCCCCAGGGAAGCGCATCCGCCGGCCCACCTGTGGGCAGAGGTGGCTCGGAGAAACGCCGACCGCGTCTTCAGAAGGCTTCTCGGCCCCAGCAGGGTTTTGAAAGCTCCGTTCTTGGAGCCAGAGACGCTGGTCGGCAGCGTGATTTATTCGCTCTTTCCAGAGACTGGGAGGAGAGCGGACGTTTTCCAGGCTGCCAGCCACGCGAGGGTCTGCGAGTGCTGCTGGGGGTGGGGGCAGCCTGCCTGGTCCCCAGGGAGGCCCGGGGGTGGTGGTGGGAGGGAGACATAGAGACGTCAGAGAGAGACTGGGTGGGGCAGAGACGGTGAACACAGCGCACCCGGGAGATCCTGCTTGGCGGGGCCGTCGGAGGGTGGGTGGCTGCCTGGGGTTGGACACCCCGCGCTCACCGAGGACAAGACACCCACTTGGACACGGAGTGGCTTCTGCTGGGCTGCGGAAGCTGACAGTGACCCAGGAAGGGGAGACAGGGAGGCCCCTCCTCTTGGCGACCCCCAGCTGCAGCCGTTCTCTGGGGTCTCAGAATCCTCGTGCAGGGAAGCCCGGGTCACCCTGCCTCCCCCTGCGTGGCGTGTATGGGGCGCACGCACGCCCATGGGCCACCTCTGGCTCACTCCCCCCCCCCCCAGGAAAACCTGCTTTTCCGGGAGCCGCACAGATGCTGATGGATCCCCCTTGGGTTCCCTTTTGTCACTGGCTGTTCGAGGGAGCAGCAGACCGGGTCCCCGCGCGCTCGGCTGTCACCGTTCGGCTGCCCCGAGCACCGCCGCTCAGCGGCTCACGGCTGAGACACCACAATCTTTTTACCCAATTTTCCAGCTGAGTTGACGGAGGCCTGTGAAGGTCAAGGAGCTTGCCCAGGGTCACCGAGTAAAACAGCTAAGCCTCTGGCCTCAGGACAAGGATGGGGGCTCGGTGCCTTTCTCCTAATCACTTCACCAAAGGCTCTTTCATAAATAACAGGAGTAACACGGGGCTTCGTTTTGCTTTAGCGGATGAACCCCCCAAACAGCCACCAGCGCTGTGGCCTGCGTGGCTGCCCAAACCCTGCCAGGCAGTGGGGACAGGAGCCCAGGGGGGACCGGGGGCTCCAGCACCGCGAAGGCACCGATCTGCACCCCACGTCGCCCAAGGACCCGGCAGAGGGTCCGAGGGCCGGAGCGTGTGCTGAGGCTGACGGCTCTCCACCTCTTATTAAACGTGCGAATCGCCTCTTTCACACCCAACGCCTGTCCTTAAAGTGCTTTATGAACTGACGACATTCACCGATCCAATTAGCAAAGGACACTGTATCTGTCTCGTCAGTAATTCGAGGCTTTGTTCTGTCTTGGCCTGAAAGAGAAAAGGCCTCGGATGTTGGCCGGGGTAACTGGTACAATTAAGAGAAGTGACGGGAGGTCAGCTGGGGGTCTGACCCCCCGGGGTCCCAGGGTAGGGCACCGGCCCCCCCCCCAGGATGGGCGGGGCTCATCTGGGGCGCGTCAGCCCGTCCCGGCTTCCTGTGGCCTCCAAGCTCCTGTCTGCAGCTGGCAGCGCCGTCGACATCAGGAAGGGGAAATATTTATTTTATTATAAGCTGAGAGGCCGAGCAGTAAGGAACCTTGTTATTAAACCCTCCCAGCCCGACTCTGCAGAAAATCTCAAAATGCGACACCGAGTATTGATTGCGCGTTTTTTTTTTCCTAATCGGGAGCCAAAGGCGCATTGTGGGGAAGGACGTCTCGGGCAGGCCTCTGCCAGCCAGCATTTCTGCCTCTGGGTGAGCGGTCGTCGCGTTGCCGACACGGAGAGGAGGGGCCCACTGGTCTAGATGAGAGTTCGGGACGCACAGCACCCCCCAACCGAGACCGGGGCCTGGGTCTGTCTGCGGCGTCGGGCCTCGGGGACCACCGGGAGCGCCGGGTGGGGGACGTTTCCGCAGGCACAGCCCCGGTGACCTGCATGCTGCTGCGTGGAGACCCCCGGTCTCATCAGTTGCCAAACTGCTGAGCGAGTTCTGAGCGTCTGAGCAGCTTCCCGGCACTTCTTGGGGCAGCAAAACTGACTTGCTCTTGTTTCAGTGGGTTTTTGTTTTGTTTATTAGGAAGTCCAGCAAACTCATCGCTAGGGTTCCCTCACTAGCCACGCCCCCCCCTCACCAGCTCTGGACAGCAAAGGAAGGTGGTCCCAGCCTCACTCCCTGCCTCCGAATCTACCGGAAGGAAGGCGCTGCTATTCCACCCAAGGGCCCTTGAACCTGTCAAGCTACTGGGCACTGCCCACCCTCCTCAGGTGAGCCCAGCCTGCAGTGACCCCGGCTGGCTGTCCCTGGCGCCACTGTGGTACGGGTGCAAGTTGCCTGCGGAGACGGAACGGACCTCACCCACCCTTCAGCGCCCGATGCCCATGTCTCTGGCTGTCCCGGCTCCGCCCCCAGCCCAGCAGCTCTGGTTGTGGGACCCCACATTTCTGGGGGTGAAGCTGCATTTCCTGCTCGCCACTCAGACGTCCCAGCAGCAGCGGACTCCTGACTTCGCCCGAGTCTGATTTAGACGGAGCCTCTTTTCAAGTCCTTGAAAAGTAGAGTTACTTTTTTCCATTCCGTGTCAAAATAAAGTTAGAATTCTTTAAGTCTCAAAGCCTCATCTCTTTTTGCATCTTCCTTGTATTTCCGGCTGCGTGGGCGTGTGAGTGCATGGGCACACACCACACGCACGTACACGCGTGCACACACACACAGGCGTGTGCGCACGCACACAGGCACGGCCTGAGGGTCCAGGCAGGTGGGGAGGAGGCCCCCGGGTGCTCGCGGAAGGTAGGGTGGACGAGGAGACCTGGGTGCAAACATCTCAGAAACCTCTTCAAAATATTTGGGTTTGTCAAAGCCCCAAACCGCCGTTTGCCAGGCACTGCCCCGGCTAGCGCTGGGGCCCGCGGGTGTTTTAAAGGAAATGAAATCCGTGTGTTTCTGATTTATTTATACTTAACTCATCAAAATGCTGTTTTAAGGGGCTGCTCTGCGTCCAAACGCCCTTTGTGCCGTTTTCCCTTCCAAACTGAAAGCCACGCTCTGCCAAGTGTGCACGACCTTGAACGCTAACGGTTTCAAGGCCCTTTCGAGAACCTAGTTCGTGAAGTCCAAACAGACTTGAACCAGAACTCACGGTGCCGCCCCCATCCCCTCCCCCTGGAAGCCTGCAGCCCCCCGGGAAGGCGGCACCCCTGGGCCCCAGCAGCTGTCTGCTCTGAGGCCTCCGTCCGAGCAGGGTGACCACACGCTCGCGTGACCAGTGTCCCGTGATGCTGTGCCTGATGGGAATGAGCAAGTTTTCCAGACACGAGAATCCCCGCCTGCGCCGGGGACGAGGGGCTGCCTTCCCTGGAGGGGCGCAAGGCCTCTTGGGTCCTGTGCGGCCCGCAGCGCCTCTTAGCCTGCCCCTGGGCCTAACCCCTCTGCCTCACGGTGCCTGAGGGACGGCCCAGTGCAGGTGGCCAGGGCACACAGTGTCCGACTCAGTGCCAGGAAAAGGCTTCCTCTGCAGGGCGGGAGGGGCCCGGGTCCCGCCTGAGGCTGGGTCCCTCAGGAGAGGTCCAGGCTGGGAGCCCCGTGGCTGGGCCTGCCCCAGGTGATATTTATTTCCGACCGATTTCATGCAATGGCGCTCAGTGATGAACTTGATTGCTTTTTTTTTGGTGCATGATAGAAAATCCTCTATCCCTGTAGCGTTTGACAGCATCCCCTGGAAGTTTCGGTATTCATCACAGCCCCGCTGCCCCTGGGCCCCCCAGAGGAACCGTCCGAGGCGCAATAAACGTCCACTCCGATTATTGGTGCTTTCAGGGAAATTGATTATCCATCTGAGGGGTGGAGCACACTGGTGCGTGCCGCCTCTTCCCCAAAGACAGACAGCTCGATGAGGCGATGGATTTCCTATTATACGTAACAGTTTCCAAGCCGACACCCTGCCCTCCTAGTATCTGAGCAAGGAGTTAGGGCCCCCGAAGCAGGTGGGAATCGGTGGTCTCTTCGGTCTGTTCACAGGAATGCGAGTTGAGAGAAGCAAGGAGACCACGCCCCATGGCCGAGGAGTGGGGCCGCCTCCTACCCGGCTGCTCCTCTGCGTCCCGCAGCCACGGCTACACGCATGTGACACGTGGCACCAGGGCTGCGATTCACGGAGAGATTGGCTCCCGGGGCTGCGATGTTAACGTGTGGTCTGAGTTGACGCCATGGGTGGGGTGTTTGCCTGCGGTCCCCAGGAGGGAAAAGCTGGCTTTGGCTGAGCGTGAGCTGATCGAAGGGAAGAGGCAGATCCAAGCGATTTTGTTCTAGATGGGACACCGGCGACGCTGGTGCCCGAAATGCCTTTGTCGTCTTCTCGCAGCTCAGAGCAGGGTTTGCACACGGGGTGTCCGTGCCTGAGTGTGGGGTGCGTGCGCCCTCCCGGCTGCGGGAGGAGCTGAGACAGAAGATGAACTTTGGCTCATCGGGGTCCCTGCTGCCAGGAGATAACAGGTGTTGTAAAACTCAAGAGACGCTTGCTCTCCATGGAGATGGGTACCGGCTCCCGACTCCGCACCGGAAGGCTGCTCGCCCCTGAAGTCGGCCGGGTTGGGTTGTGTTCACGAGACCGTTCCCCAACTGCAGAGGCAGGGAGGGTCGCTCTGGCTTCATCAGGGTGGTGGCCGATGCGGCACACCTGTGGGCAGGTGATCCCACGAAGAACCGCCCCCCCAGCCCCTGCACACATTCACTTCTGGGAGCCGCTGGCGCCGTGGCCCATCTGAACACCCCCTCAGCTGCCCTTGGCCCTTCCGAGAGCAGGCAGACAGGCGGTGACGGCAGCAGCGGGCAAGCTCACCCCGTCCCCAGCCTCCTTTGGGTGCACAGTGCCCAACGTCAGCAGGGGGCTGGTGGGCGGAGGCAGGCAAGGCGCAGATCCTACGGCGGCCACCGTGCTGGGTGGGCGCTCTGGTTCTCATTGTCCACCCTGGCTGCCCACAGCCTGGGGCCCCATCGAGAAGATCCGGGGGCTTTGCCAAATGCCCATGCCTGGACCCTCCTGGGAGGCCTCGCGTCACGGGGCTGCGCCGGGAGGGCCCAGGCACAGTGCGGTGACCCTGGAGCTTGGCTGGGGACCAGGCCGGCTCTGCAGGGCCGAGAAGGTGCCGGCACCGCCCACAGGCAGGGCCTGCGCTTTCCGCCCCCGAAGCCACCAAGAAAGGAGGGGCAGTTGGAGACAGTCTGAGACCCGCCCCTCTCACCTGGTGGAGGGAAGGAGAGAAGGAGGGGCCTTCTGGGGAGGTGGCCCCCAGCCATGTGGCCGCCCTGCTGGGGGCTGGGGAGCTCCAGCCCCACCTCCCTCAGCCAGTCCACTCCGGGCAGCCAGCTTTCCCACTGGGCTGTTTGCTCTGGGGGGAGGATGGGCCCCCTGCGACCGGAGCTGAAGGTCGTGGCAGCTGCCACGGAGGACGTCCCTTCCTCGCTCCTGCACAGTCCCAGCACTGGGTCCAAAGGCCTCTGCCGGGAGCCCTGGGTGCGAGCATCCCGGGAGCCGGAGAGCAACAAGCAGCTTCCTGAGGTGTCCTGCTGTGCTTGGCCCTCTCGGGTTTTCCTGCAAAGTCTGTGTCCCCGGAAACTCGGGGTGGAGGGGCCCCAGGTTCTGGGCCTCAGAATGAGGGGCTTCTCCGGGAGGGACTTCCACGTGCACATATGTGCCTGTGAGTGCATGCATATGTTTGTCTTCACACCACCATGCATGCACGTGTGCATGTACATGTGAGCACATGTGTGTCACCAGGCACCCAGGCTCCGGAGAGCTCAGAGCGGAGCAGGAAGGGGCCAAACTCAAAATGCCCACTACCCCTCTACTCTGCGAGAACGGCGCTATGTGCGTTGCACATCAGAGGCCGGGCTTTCCCGCGACGGACGGCCCGGGTGGTCCCTCTGTGTCTTCACCGAGGAACGCACGGCACGGACAGACTGGGCCCACGCAGGACGAAGGGCCCCCCACAGGCCGGCGCGGCCCTCACCCTCTTCTGCTCGAGGACAGCGCAGCCAGGCAGCTCCCCCTGGCCCTCAGGAAAAGCCCCACCCCCGCACACCGTCCCATCTGACCCACTCCCTTACGCTGGCAGGCAGAGAGGCTCAGAGAGGTTAGGTGACTTGTCTGAGGCCACACAGCGTTGATGGCGCACGCCTCCTTGGAGGGCCCACGTCCGGGCCTCTGCTTCCGTAGTCCGAAGGCTGTTTCCTCAGAGGCCAGAGTGAGGCGGAGGCGGTGCAGACCTGCTGTACGCCCGCTGTCTCCCTCCCCGCCAAGGCTGCGCAGGGCCGGTCTGAGGCAGACATCAGCAGCGGCCGTCGCGAACGCCAGGGCCAGGCCCCAGCTCCCGCCACCCCAGTCCTCCACCTCAAAGACGCTCTGGGGGAGTAAAGCGAGGCCTGCCCCCAGACAGGGTCTGCCTAGCTGGTCCGCGCGTCCGGGGTCCCGGCAGCCATGGATGCCCCGCCCCCTGCGTGCTGCGTGGCTGGCACATGCCAGCTCGGCTGGGGTGGGCGGTGTCCCTCCTGCGCTGGGCCTGCCCGAGTGAGCTGTCCTTTCCTGGCCAGGCGCCTGTCTCTAAGAGGTCACGGGAAGGGCCCCAAGGAGGCCAAGCCCAGCCTCAGCTCCGCATTCCTGTTTGCCCAGCTGCTGTGGGACTCTGTCCATCGGAATGGCTTCCAGGCTGGGCCCTTCCAGACCATTCGAAGGGCGCCTCCCCTGGCCTTTCTGGCAGGGGAGGGCCAAGGGTCAGCTCAGGTGGACAGCAGGGCCCGATGGTGGGGGAGCCAGGTGCTCCCCCACCGGCCGGGGCCGCCCCTTGAGCTGTCCTTGCCCACTGCCCCCCACGGATGGGCAGGGGCTAGAATCCCAAACGAGGAGGAAGCCCTGCGGATGGACCGCCGGCGTGGGCCGAGCCCAGGAACGAGGTGTTTTCGGCAGGCTCCCGTGGGCGCGTAATGAGCATCTGCTCGCTCAGAGGAGGCTGCGTCTGGAGGGGTGGCAACACCGTCCTTCACTGTCTGAGGTTACGTGGTCCAGGGTTTCTGGGGGAGGCGCACTATTACCTCAGCACCAAACACCTGTGACCAGCGTGGCCCCCCCCATTTCCCGGAGGAGCCCCTCTGGTGTCCTATCCTCTGCCAACTCTGTGGGTCCCGGGGTCCTCGAGGCCAGAGGACATCCTGTTTTTTCTGGGAGTCTCCCGGAAGGCTTGCTCACAGTGGGGACACTGTGCCCGAGATTCAAGGAGGGACCCCACTCTCGGCCCCCCGCCCCCACCAGCTGCAGGGTGGGGGCGCGGTGAGTGCAGTGGGCGGGCGGCCCCCCGTCCTGGGCCTGTTCAGTCATTAACCGCCGCGGGACATTATCTGGTTCTGAATCTGCTGGGCCCGGAGCTGCAGCCAGACTCCGGGAGAGTTTCACCGTCCCGTCCCGGACTACGCAGACGGGCCCGGGCAATCATTAACCCAGCCCCGCCGCTCTGGGTCCGAAGACAGTTCTGCCCCGACAAAGGCACGCCGGCCCCTGGCCCTCGCCTCCCACGCTCGGACCCCTCCCCCCGCTGGCCCCGGCGAGGGGAGGAGGAGAAAGCAGGTCCTCCGGGAGCTGGCACAGCAGACAATGCGCGTCTTGTGTGAGTGATTCAGCGCCGCGGACAGTCAATCTGGTTTCTGGGCCCGCTGCCCTGACCCTCTTTGGAGAGGCTTGCTCCGCAGCCCAGTGTGAAGCGCTTCCTTTCAGGGCCCTGACACTCCGCAGATTGAGACGTCAGCCTGGTCCAACTGCAGCAAATTAGCCATTTTTCTTTTGCTAATTGGAAATAAAAATGTTTGCCGAGGGAGGCGTTTGTCGGCATGCGGTTTTCGGTTTCTGCGCACCGCAGGGCTGCATGGAAGGTGTTTCCCGGGGTGCTGCACACCCTGGGGTGCCCCTCAGAGCAAATTCCAAGGAGGCTCTTGGTAGCTGTGTGCCTGACAGCCCCCACCCCCAGCTCCCCTGGGGCCTGGGCACCCCTCCTATCCTTGGCCTCCCCTCTGCAAGAGCTGGACCCCGGGGCTGCGGTGCATCTTCAGAAAACCATCAGGGCTGGGCAGGTAACACCCTGCCCAGGGGACCCTGAGGGGAGGAAGCCCTTCACCTGGAAGAGGGAAGCAGAAAACCAGGGGTTAACGGCCCAGGGCTGCCCACACCTTTCCGAGCACGGAACAGTCTCTGCAGACGCAGCTGGGTTATCTCATTTCCGAATCTCTGCCCACCCCTGCCCAGCGTGCACCCAGGGAGGAATGTTTTCCGGCCTCCCTCCGGCCTCCAGGGGACTTTTGGTTTGGGCCGCCTGTCAGCTCAGGGTGCAGAAGGTCCCCCTCGCCCGCCCAAGGGGGCAGAGCCCCTGCAGGGATGAAGGAGGAAATGAAGCCTCTTGTGCTGATTGGAACAAAGCAAGAAACGGCCATGCGGTGGGCCCCGAGGGTCCCTGCCTGAGGAAAGTGGCCCAGGACCTTCCGCCGGAGCGCAGCAGTTTTGGAAGCCTGCTTATACGCAGGCCCGGGCACACCCACCTGTGCACGGGCACGCTTGGGCACGCCTGCCCCCCGTGGGCCTGTCTGGGCGAGCACGTGCCTGCGGGTGGTGCTGACCAGCGGCCCCGCCCCTCCCGCTGCCCAGGGCCCCTTGGGCATCGGGCCTGCTGGGCCAGCGCGTAAAGGGTTACCCGGATCCCCTCCCTGTCTTTCTGATGAAGCATCTGACAGCCATGCCTAATAATTCTTTCTGCCGGTTTTTTTTCCTTGATGTCTTTATGTGAATATGAAGCCGGAATGAAAGGCTTTGGGGGACCCCCACGAGAGAGGAAAAGTACGAACCAGGGAGGAAGAAAGAGCGTGCCCCGGGCCCCCCGCGGAGCGCCAGGCACCTCCCCTGGCAGACCAGGACGTGGCTCCGGAGGGCCTTTGTACGTGGAAATGAGTCGTCTTCCCTCGGCCACGACAATAGGTGTTTTGTCCGAGGGGCGGGGTGGGGGGTCAGCAGCCATGAGGGGCTGCCCCCGGGGCCTGCAGATGTTGGGCAGGAGATGATTTATCGCTGCTGAGTTGGTGCCTTTGGCTACCTTCCCAGACCCCAACCTCGGTGGCGGCGGAGGAGGAGGAGGACAGCCAGGGGGAGGGGGCCTGGGCGGTGCAGGCCAGGGGCCCCGACACCTTGTTTGGGGGGCGCGGTGGTGGGGCGAGAGGCCCCGCGCAGGCAGCATCCCGGATACTGCAGGCAGAAGGGAGAGGACACCTCAGCTCCTCCCCGGCAGAACTTGGGAGAACTTGAGGAAACCAGGCTGAGCCCTTCGAGATGTTCCCGCATCAGGACAAGAAGGATCAGGAGGAGCCCTGACTTCGGGGCAACGGTTTGCTTTTGAAAGGCGCCACTCGGCGGTGCATTTGGGGTCCCAATGTCCTCACCCGGCACAGGTGCTCGGGGATGCACCTTCGCCAAGTTCCCTCTGGTGGGGGGGGGGGCGTTCATCCGACTCAGGAGAGGAAAGGGGCCTGGTGCCCCGGGCTCTAGGCCGTAAATCCAACCCAGACGGCCTCTCCCTCGAGGTCCCGAGGCCCTGGCTCCTGTCATGCCACCAGACCAATAAGCCGGAGGGCCGGGGGGAGGGGCGGCCCAGTGGTCTCCGCAGGGTTTTCTGGACCAAGAGAGCCTCCGGCCACCAGCGCGGCCCTAGCGCCACACCCACCAAGGCCCCACTCCAGCCCCAAGCCGGGGGCTGGCCTGACTGCCAAGGGGCCAAGGCCGTTCTGGGTCATTTCCTGTGCTTCCAGAGGGCCACCCAACTACTCACCCACCACCAAGAACCGCGGCGCAGCCCTGAGGGAGGGACAGCCCCCCTGTCCCCAGCCCCGCGCTGGGCCTCTCTGTCCGATGCTGTGAACCCAGCAGCACTGGGACCGGGGACACTGGCCCGAGAACGCCCCCTCAGAGCCCCCGTCCCGGCTCCACTGGGGCTCTTCCCTTCACGTCCTTCAAACATTCCGGCCAGAAACAGAGCTGGACCTGAGTCTGACCACACGGAGGAACCCAGCAGGGTCCTGGGTGGCGGCCCTGGGCAAAGATGGAAGGGTGCCGGGAGTCGGGGTACGTGCAGTGACCGGGGCGCATGCCCTGGGCTGACCGCCGGCGGCCTGTGGGCTCCGGTTTGCTGCTGCGGACGGCCTCCGGCCACAGTCCCTCCCTGTGTGACACGGAGGCCAATCTGAAAGTCTTTGGCCCTAGGATCAGGCCCACGCCATCTTTTCGTGAGGCCCACAGGTTGTCAGAACCCCGAGGCTCCGGGCTCCCCCTCCAGGTCTGGGTGGACCCAGAGTCTCCCACCCACATGGTGCCTGCAGGCTTGCGGTCTGCGGGTCCGGGCCCCGCACGGTGGGCGGCAGCCCCCCAGAAGCCCCGCCGGGCTGCGCACCGCCCCGGATGGAGCCCACCCGAGCAGGGCCCACTCCCCAGGCCCCAGGGCACCGATGGGGCCCTGCCCTGAGCGGACAGACGTGAGAACCACTCCGGGCTTTTTGTTCCTTGGCCACTGTTTGGACGCAGCCCGTCCAGCGCCTCGAGGCCTGGCGACGGGCACATCAGCGCAAATCCCCCCCGACTCTTCCCTGGGATGTGCTGGAACATTTTTCCCATGGAAAGAGAGTGTGGCCTTTGTGAGGGGCCTGGGCCGGCCCGGGTTACAGTAGAGATTAATCCCAAACAAGAGACAAGGACAAGAGACAAAGAGCATCATACACTTCACTTTTCAATGGATGTTTTCATAAATGTATGAATAATTTAAATTATCATTGCCGGGTATTTATTCGAGTGTTTCAGGGGGAAAATGCCTCGTCTTTTTGCTCCCTCGATTCTTTTCATTTTTGTCTCATCTCTTTTATGTGCTGCATGGGCTGTTTTCTTGCCATCTGAATCGGCTGGGAACAATGGGATGTGGAGGCGGCGGGGGCGCGGAAGAAAGCCGTCCTTGTTGCGATGTCGTGCTTGACGTTGATTAATGAGGGCGCGGACACGGGCAGAATCTGTGAGAGCCAGGGGGACCAGAGGCCCGAGGGCACGGAGGCGAGGGCAGGGGCTGCCAGGGGAAGGCCGCGGCCATCCCTCCACGCCCAGTGGGGAAGGGCGAAGGGGGGAGCCAGGGCCTGAAGCCACAGTGCCGGGATGGGTCCTCCAAGGACGGGATGCCGGGAGGGGGTCCGGGTCCGCGGCACCCACTGGGCAGAGGGATGACGAGCCGCAGCCACCGTGCCGGGGCCACCCGGGTGCGGCCCACCTGCCCCCGCCCGCCTGCTGCCCGCCTCCCTGATGCTCTGTCCTCGGTCAAGTGGTGGGGGGCTGGCCCGGGATGCCACTCCTAAGAGAACACAGGCACCTTGCCCATCGCCAGGTCCTCGCTACACGTCCACGAGACAGACACTGTCTTTCTGAGGCCCCTTTGGTTGCCACCTGAAGCCTCAACCCAGAGCTCAGGACTGACTGTCGAGATTAACGGCAGTTACGGGTCAGCATGCGGGATGGTGGCTTTAAATGGCCTTGCGATGACAGCGCAGGCGGCTGGAATGAGTACCTTCAGCCCCTGAGGCCTGTCCATCTACACGGGCCCCTGGTCCCAGGCCTGCTGCTGCTGCTGCTGCTGGCCTCCGAGGTCGGGGACCCTGAGGGGGCACCTCATGCCAGGGTCTCAGGACCCGCCAGTGAAAAGGCCTGCGTCCCCAAGCAGAGCTCACTCAGGCTGCGGCTGCCCTTGGTCAAGGTCACGGTTGTCCCCACCTCCCTGGCTGTGGGCATCTCTCGTCTGATGTGGGAAATGCCAGCCCAGGGCCAGGCCCCGGCAGAGTGAAGACACGGTGTCACCACCTGAGATGCTGGCACTGGAGGTGAAGGTGTCCTCGCCCTGCAAGGTGGCTACGTGGTCACTCCTGCCAGGGGCTGGGCTCGGGGCCTGCGGGGCTGACTAGCCCTCATCCTCGGGAATCAGCAGCAAGCTCCCCGCACCCTGGGGCCTGAGAGGAGATCCTCTTGCCAGGACGGGGGGAGGGCGCTGGAAGTTTCCAGGCGTGCCAGGCCCACCGCAGGTCTAGGAGTTCCTGGCTCATGTCCAACAGCAGAACCAACCTGCCTGAAGAGGGAGGCCAATGCGCCTCTTCCTTGTTTCTGTGCCTTTTGAAAGGACCTGTCAACAGAAATGCGTCTTCTCTCTCCGGTCGTTGCCGAACCCTCGGGCGGGTCGTGCGCCCCCAGAAAAGGGGTCGTGATGGAATGAGGCCCGTGGGTTCCTGACGAGTCTGCCCTGGCAGCCACACGGGCCTCGGACATGCGTGGGGCCCAGTTCTCAGCGGCCGCAGGTAGTTCGTGGCCACGCCCTCCGCCCGCGTGTTTCCGGATTAATGTCCCAGGCCGAGCAGCCCTGATAGGGATCTGGAACCACAGGATTAATGGGGGCAGTGAGGCCGCAGGGAGGGCACCACGTGGCCTGGCGAGTCCTCCGTCTACAGCCCTGGCGGTGACCTTGATGGCGGGTGACCTCAGAGGGACCTGGTGTCCCGGAAACCCTGCCTGCTTCGCTGGAGAGTGGACCCTGTCAGGTGCCCTCAGCAGCCCCTGGGAACGCTGAGACCACAGGAGCTCCGGAGCCCCCCCCCCGCCCCCGCCATGAACAAACTGCCATCTGCCAGCTCCCGCTTTGACGAGCCGGGGCCCTTCCCTGGGACGGGGCCCCCTGGCCGGCCACATTCAGGCGCCTGCACCCCGAGGGAAGTGCACGCAGACCCGCCTGCCCGCGGTGGGATGGGATGCTCGCAGCGAGTCCTCGAAGTGGAGATGCCGGCAGCACCCAGCAGAGAGCACTTGTAGCTTCCCGGCCCGTGACAAGGGTGAGCGGCAAATTACAGTCATCACGGTTTCATAATTACAACAGCTGAGCAGACCACCAGGGGCCTGGGGCCCCGCCCCGCAGAGCCCTCTTCCTAACAGGATGTGTGGGGGGGGGACGTTTTCATCAGCAAATTAAGCCCAAATGGGTGGGCCCAGGACTTGATGGCTCACCCTGTTTAACTTCACGAAGGTGCCTCTTCCTCTCCGTCACCAAGGGAGTCATGTCTACCGGCTCACGTGCAGGCCTGCACCTCCGTGTTGGGCGCGGCGGGTCCCTTCTGGCTAACAAGGGGCTGCCCAGGCCGGTGGGATGCGGTCTAGGCAGCTTGGGGGAAGCGAATGAGGGGACCGTCCCTTTCTTCCCCGGGTGACAGGCATCCTTTGACAGGCAGGTCCCTCCGAATTGCCAGCGCACGGCTCTTTGGCAGGGTGCTGTTCAAACAGTGAGGTGGTGGAGTGGGGGTATGGTATCCCCCAAAAAGGCAATACAGCAAATGCTCAGGGCCCTGTGCCAGGAATAAAGACCAGGTGGCCTGTCCAAGGAGGACACTTAGGAACCGCCCCTCGGTGCTGAGATTTAGGGGGCTGACGGAGACCTGGGAGCGGAGGCGACGGGGGACAGAGCCGGGTGCAGAGAGGTGCAGAGACTGGTCTGGAGGGCTTTGAGTTGCGCCGGGCACATGCCCCGTGAGATGTGGCGTGTCCGGCAGCAGCAGTGGGCCCCGGCACCACGCTGGAGATGTCACGGCATCTTACCAGGCTCCGGAAGTGCAGGGTGCCAGCCAGGGCCTCAGGGAGGTCGGAGTGGGGAGCTGCTTCAGGCCCCTGCTGTCCCCATCGGGGTCCTCCCCACCCTGTCCAGGCTGGGCTCCCAGAATTCCAGCTGCGGCCCCACCTCAGGCTGCCCATCCTCCCCCTCCCCCCTCGGCCAGGCCAGGGGGGTGTCCAGATCACCTGAAAAGGCAGCCCCGAGGGTGACCCGGGCCCTGAGCCCCCGGAGGGGACAAATGAGATGCTTAACTAGTGCAGCCCGCGTGAAAGGGACAGGGGAAGAGAAGAACAAAGCTGCCGCCAATTTGCTCTTTTGGGCTTTGTGTGAGCTGGCCCCTTTCCCAGCGTCCCCCCATTGAAGGGGGCCGAGCACGGCCCTTCCGCAGCTCCGAGGGTTTTCACGGGAGGCTGAATGGAGTGCAAATTAGCGGGGCCCTCAGGAGGCTTGTTACTGTCACTCCCGACTGACGTCCAAAGGCAACGTGCGGATTAATCAATCCAAAGAACGACCCATTATCAGGCCAAGGTAGGAAACTATTTATTGTCTCCGCTTTCATGCTTCGTGCCCGCTGCCCGCTGCGGCGCGGCGTCCGCAGGGAAGGCGCACCACCCCCACCGCCCCCCCCCACCCCGGACGCTGAGCTCGGGCCCTGGTGCCGCACGGGCCCTGGTGCCCCGCGGGCCCGCACACACGTGTGGCACCCTAGAACGCACACAACATCCCCCCCTGATGGCAGAGCAGAAGGACACGTGGGGCCCAGCGGGGCCGGTTTTCGGGGCACCGGGGATCGTCCCCGCCGACACAGGTCAAGTCCCCGGCTTCCCACCCACCGCAGGCGGGGCCCTGGTCCGGTGCTCCTCGGGAGTGACTCCCACTTCCTGCTCAGAAGCAGAAAGCAGGGCCGGCGACCCGACCCAACCCGACTGGACCGGACCAATGGCCGGGGGACCAGCCAGCACCTGCAGCCGGCCGGCTCCGCACAGCGTGGGCCTGAGGACCCAGGGCGTGAGCGAGGAGGTGTCTGAGTGAACGACCGAATGAATCAGCAAATACAGGTCTCAGAAATTCACAGAAAATAAGTACCCGCCAAGTACACGTACAAACAAACACACGTCTGATGAGTAAACAAATATGATGCACAAGCAAATACCCACGCGAGTGTGTCACGAGTGAGTGAGTGAGCAGCTGGTGCGTGAGCATGGAAACCTGTGTCTAACAGGTGAGCGGAGACCCAAGGGGTGAATGAATAGTGAATACGCAACGAGGGACTAAGTGGACACACCCGTCTTGAGGTCAAGGAGGCCACTCCCCCACCCTGGGGAGGAGGACGAACATTCGAGGGCCAGTTCTTTCATGTTCTGGTACCTTCCACACAGAACATAGTACCCGCACGTCCATGTACGTCTCGGGAAAACTTTGTCAACCTTTCCGTGTGGCTTAAACTGCTGGGATTGGAACCGAAGGTGACACACCGACCTGCCTCTGAATCTTCCCTAACGCCGGGGGCCGGCCACCTGCATGGGGCCACGGTTCTGAGTCTGCCACAGCCCCCCCCCCCCCGTCGGTGGGTGTGCCACCTTCCTGGGCCTCCATGTCCCTGTCCGTCATGGGGAGAGCACTCCTCACGGCCGTGGCTCCGCTCTGCCGAGGTCAGGAAGGTGACGCCTCCACCTTCCAGGGCCTCACCCCGAGTGCCGTCTGCCCGCGGAGCTCACCACGCGATTTCACGGCGGGAATGCAAACGACGCAGGGAACGCTTTAGACGCAGGTGTTTATTCAATATATTTGCGTGCTCTAGACATGCGTGCCTGGCTTGTTTTACTCTATTATTAGAGAGAGGGGAAGGGAAGGAGGGAGAAAGAGAGGAAAAGAGACATCGATGTGATACGGAAACACCGATCAGCAGCCTCTCGGATGCACCTGGACCGGGGCCCGAACCCATAACCCAGGCTTGCGCCCCGACGGGGAAAATCAAACCTGCCACCTTCCACTCTGTGGGACGACGTCCAACCCACTCAGCCACACCGCTCGGGGCCCTGGGTTACTTTTTATAATAAAGTTAAACGAACAATCACTCTTTTTCTGTAGTTGAGGAAGAAATGTGGCCCCAGAGCATCAAAGACCTTTCAAGTGTCCCCAGAAAGGGCCCCAGGGTTTTCCACGTCCCTCGCGGACTCCGTGGAGGACCGGGGCGAGAACCAGGGCCGCACGCCTGCGGACCCCGGCACCGGTTCCGGGGCAGCTGCTCGTCGAGAACGTCGGCCTCAGCAGAGCCTCTGGTTCGCCCGGGGTGGACCTGCCCTCAGCCAGAGCTCAGGTGGGGTCCGGCCTGCAGTCCCGCCGCCCACCACCCGCGCACCCCTCCCAAGCAGGAGGTGCGTTATTTGTGGCAAACTGGTGTTGACGAAGCTGCCGACTGGGAGTTCTGGAACGTTCCCCCTGCACCTACGGGCTCCCGCCGAGATGGGCAGACAGGAATGAAGGCTCTGGGCAAAGCCGCCCCCACGCCCAGCTCTGGCTGCCTGCCCGGCTCTCCAAGGGGACATGGAAGTGACCTTCATAAACCTCCCCAGGAAAGGGAGCCGGCTGCCTGCCGTCTGCCCGCGGTCACGGTGGGGCAGGTGTGGGGGTCGGGCCAGGCCTGCCAGGACGTGGGGCGGACCCCGGCGGTGCCATCGGACATGGGTCGTTCTCTGGAACCCTGTGGAATGGTGGGGTGACTGCTCGGTGTCCCCCACCTGAGATCTGCTCCGAGCCCTACGCCGGTTCCTTGTCTGCGGGGCGGAGCCCTCACCAGGTCAATGATGACTTCTTCCTGTCACTGGAACAAAACTTTCCCGCATTTTTGACTAACACATTCAAATGCTGCCTCGTGACGCCCACACCCCCGGGGTAACACGGAGCCCTGCCTTCTGAGCTCATCAGGAATCCCAAGGCATTCTGGTGGGCACCCCACCAGAATGAGTGCCCACAGCCAGGCCCCCGCCCCGGGCGGACGGTGGGTGCAGGGGTGGGAATAAGTCGGCACCGGGGCCGTGGAAATGACGACCTTCGCGGTGAGTGAGACACTTAGAGCCACTTTGCGTGAGCAGAAACACAGCCCCCGCTTCCCTCTCGGTCACCAAGACGCCCCGCCTCTGCCCCGGGTCCTGGGGGAGACGCCGTGGCCGTGTTCGGCCCCTGCAGGCCGGCCCCCATCCCTCAAGCTGTCTGAGACACGCCCCCTGGCCGTCACACGCCCTGCTCAGCCTCCCAGCGTGTGGGTCACACATGCGTCCCCTTCCAGGGCTGCACAGAGGCTGTGGGGGAGGGCGAAGGGGTGCAGGGCAGCCGGAAGGCACCTCGCCCCCTCTCTCCACGTCTCTCCTGGGGTCTCCTGGACACCTGCCTGGAAGCCTCAGGGCAAACCTGGGGCAGGGCCCAGGCTGGGGCTTCAGGCCAGACCCTTTGACTAGAGAAGGGCAGGTGGCCAGGCTGGGGGTCGCGAATAAGACCAGCCACCTGGCCCTGAGCCACCCCAGAGCCTCCCTCAGAGGGTCCGGTCACTCAGTGCATGTCCCTCCCCTGGGCCGGGATGGACGAGGGACAAGCACACGGTGAGGGGCATCCGGGGAACTGGGAGAAGAACAGGGCAGAGCCAGACACGTGGGTGCCTGCAGGCCACACGGTTTCCTGGGTGACATCTGAGGACAAAGATAGCTGAGGTGCCCCGAGGAACCAGTTTTAAGGGGAGAGCTGGGAAAGGGGGTCCCTGGCTCTCACGTAAGTCCCCTGTTCGCCGTGGGGGGGACCCCTGGCAGTGTGCAGAAACCAGCTGTGGTCACAGCTCGGGGTGGACGCGGGGCATCCACCACACTCATCACCCCACAATGCCCAGGACCCCACCCACATTGGGGAGTCCAGCCCCACCTGCCAATAGGCCAAGGTGCCTTTGTGGGGGCCGCACCACGTCCCCTCCTGACACCTTTTCCAGGTGACACCTGAGGGTAGACACCCTGACTTTGATGGTGGGGCTTGCCCAGCGCCAGCTGCAGAGGGACCAGTGATCTGAACACAGACTCCACGGTGGGGGGAGGCACTCTCCCCAGGCATCTCCACAGCCCAAGCACCACCTCAGGGCCACCTGGTGGACAGAGGGCCTCAGAAACGGGCCCGGGGGCCACCCAGCCACCGGGCCAGAGGATGGGGTGAGGGGCAGCCACTCCTGTCCTGCGCCCGTGCCACCGACTCTTAGGCACAGGTGCACGTGGCCTCCTCCTTGAGGTCGGTGGCAGCGGACACGCACGGGCCACGCCCACCAGGGCGTCACGTGTCTTCACCGTGAGCGGAGGGGGAAGCCGGGGAGACAGTGAAGTTGCTGTTCAGAAGGAGCCCGGCTGGGCCCAGAGCTCCAGGGGACGGGCAGCGTGAGGCCCGTGGGGCGGTGGAGCTGATGCTCAACTTCACACGTGGCCATAGCGAATGTCTGTCCAAGTCACAAAAAGGGGGAAACAGCTCTGGGCCAGGATTCTTTCCGGGACGTTCTTCCGGAGACGGTGAGTGGTGGACCTGGCATGTCGGCCCATGGGGTCACATGTCCTCCTGCTTGGAAGGGTGCCCCGCCTGGCGACCACCCTTCAGGGCCTGGCACCTGACTCCGGCTCGTTCCCTCCCTTTGCCCTCTGCCACCTTCCCAGCAGCTGGCTGGCACGCAGCAAGACAGGCAGGCGGCGGGGACGTCCTCTGGGAGCCCCGTGTGGCCGGGCCCCCCTGCAGCGGTGCCCCCGCCCCCGTGAGGAGACCAGAGGTGTGTCCTTCGCCCTCCGCTCGTGGGACTGGGACGTGCGTGCCTCGAATTCGCTCCCCAGACACGGTCTCCGGAGACCTCTGTAAGGCGCGTCCCTCTAACCAGGCGCCGAGACCTCGTCCCCAACGCCAGTCTCCGCACCTGCCCGGGAGCAATTCCTCTGCCGCTGCTCAGGAAGCAGATGGACGGTCTGCAGAAAAAGTAAACCGCGCACCTGCCACCTTTAAAACATCCGGGTCTCTACCCCGTGGCCCCCGAAGTCCCCTCCAAGGGCCAGGAGTCTGCTGGCTGGGAGGTGGGTGTGGTGGCTGCACTACCAGGTGGCCATTTGCTTCCTCTTGCAGGACTCGCGACGGAACCCCCGGGGCCCCCGGCAAGGACTCCGTGTTGCACGTACGTGTGTGGTCGTCATCCCCAAGGACACAGGCCCGCGCCTGGCCAGCCTGCGGCCTCTCCTGGGAGAGTGTCCCCTCCACCTGGGACGCATGGGCGGCGGCTCTCCCTCCCCTACGTCTGAGCGAGTCCACAGTCAGAGGTACAGTCAGAGGCCATCGAACACGCTCGGCGCTCTGCCACCGCTCGGGGCGAGCAGCTCAGGGAGGCTCTGGAACAGGCAACGGGACGTCGGCCCCACGACACCTCGCAGAGCCCCGGACAGGCCGCCTGCACAGGCTTTCTGCTGGCGGGGCCTCGGGCAGACCTGGGCCCTGGCCCTGTGCACAGGAAGGACCTGCGGCCCCCAGAGGGCCCTGGCAGAGCCAGTCTCCCCAGTGACACCCCGAAACCAGAGCACAGCGTTGGCCGAGCAGGTGTCCAATTCCGAGAGCTCACTTGCCCCACCCCCCTCTCCCACGGCCCTGCGGGCCCCAGCGGAGACGTGGAGGGCCAGGGCCAGGCCGGTGTGGGTCGGCGGGCTGAGAAGGCCACCACGCAGCAGCTCTCTGGGACCCCACACGAGGACCCTTGCTCAGCAGTCGGGGACAATGGTGCCACTTGGGGCTGTCGGTAATGGGGAATGACGCGGGTGCTATCAGCCACCCCCAGCTCAGGTGAACCCGAGGATGCTATTAAACAGCAGGGGAGAGCAGAGCTGGGCCCGGCGGGGTCAGGGTGCACACGCCTCGCCGCTTCCCTCCTCGAAGGTCCGGAGACCCGCCCCTTGGCACCCCTTGGCACTCGGGTCCAAATGGGAGCGTTCACCGGGTGGCGTCCTGAGACTAAAGTGGAGAAACCGGGTTCAGAGGGACACAGTGGTCGAAGGGGTGGCCGGCCCCCTCCCCGGGGTGGGCTCTGAGTAGTGGATCAGCCGCTCCCCGCCGCAAGGACCGGGGGCAGTGGGCCAGCCGGGAAAGCCCCCCAGGCCGCCCAGCCCCCCGACCCCATGCACCAGACTCCTCTCCTCCTCTGCCAGGCCCACCTCGTAATCAAATTCCACCTCACTCTTAATCCGCATTTTCTTTTAAAAAATGGATTAGGGAAATCTCATCTGGAAAATTAATTAATGTGTGAATTCAACAAATATTTACGGAGCGGACCGCTTTGTTCAGTACTTATGTTTTACGTAACCTGTATCCCCCACCCCCCTTTCCTGTTGGTCCAGGCAGGTCCGGGCTTCTATGTTTTGTGGGTTTTCATGGCCGCTTCCAGCAGCGTCATCCCCTAATCCCACCGTTAGGGCATCTTTCTCGCCTGCGCGCTCGGCCGCGTAAGCACGTGTGAAATCTCCGGATTGTTGCAAGTGGACACGAAGTGACTGGAGGACTTGGCGGGGGTCCGGGGTCGGAGGTCGGGCCTCCCTGGCCGGCAGGCTCAGGTGACCGCGGGTAGCATGGCCTGGGTCCCTGGGGGCCTGCGGGAGCGAACGGAGCCCTTTGGAGCCCTTGACGTGGGCTGGGCGATTGTGTCAGCTGTCACCCCACTGCTGGCCTGGGATTATCGTCACTGCCCCGTCCCCCAACCCCCTCCCCGCCCCCCAGTCACTGGCTGTAGGTAAGTCTGTCCCTGGCACACAAAAGTGAGCCTGCCTCCTGTTGGAGAAGGGCTCGGGAGCCTTTTCACGGCATGGATGGGGCTGTCGCTCAGCCGCATGGCACCCGGGGCCCCGCTTCCACTCCCACCCCCCCATTCAGGGCGGCTCTGACTGCAGCTAATTCGGTGGCCTTCCCAGCACCCCGCCTGCAACACATTGTCCGGGCGCCCGGCCTGCCCCCCCAAGCCCGGCCGCACTCCAGTGAGCCCACCGCTGGGCCCCCCGTCCCTGCCACTCCCTTCCTGTCACCGTCCCTTTTCAACCATTTCCTTTGGGACTGGACTCTGAGGGCCCTCAGGCGGTGCGGCCTGGACGCCAGGGTCAGCAGACTTCACCTGCACCCTCTCTGACAGGGTGAGGCCCCTCCTCCGGGACCTGGACAGCGCGGCGGCCGGTGTGCGGGAAGGTGCCTGCCTCCCCTGCATCCTCGGAGCTGCAGGGTCAGCGTGGAGCCTGTCACCGCCGTGGCCCTTGAGGCCCCTTCTCTCTCGAGTGTTCACACGACGCAGTTTCACCCCCAGATTTTACCCCCATGTCTCCTGATTGAAGAAAAAGTGCTGAAGCCCCTCCGGTAGGGTCCACGTTCACTCACACACGGGGACCCCAGGACAGGGGCGCGGTGGGGGAGCCCAGGAGTGTTCAGACGGGTTTGCGTTGCCGCCACTAACTAAGGCCTCCGGGGTCTCTGCTGCCGGCGTTTCCGGTCCTGGCTCCTCCTCCTGGTGTGGCACAGCTGGGGTGGGGCACCCCCACGCCACACGGGGGCGGGCGTCTTCTGTCACCCGCGCTGCCCGGGGGTGATCCGACAGGTGCTGGACCTCTGAGGGGTCTGTTTTGGGGTAAATTGCATCCCCCAAACTCATATGTTAAAGTCCTGACACCTGGCACCTCAGCCGTGACCTCATGTGGAAACAGGGTCGCTGCAGGGTCACTAGTTAGAATGAGGTCATGAGGCCGGGGCACCGACACCCCTGTCCCTGGGGCCAGTGCGGGGCCACAGCTTTGGGGGCAGAGGCCACCTCCTCCCCTGTGGTATGACAGCGCGTCCTCAGAGGGGTGACTTCTCGTCGTCCCCAGCGTCCCCGACATGAGCCCATCTGAAAGCAGCCGCAAATGAGAACTCCCCAAAACTGCTCGGGGAGCATAGCCTTTTTTTCCCCTGCAGCGTCTCATCATTTCCTGAATCGGGGTCCGAGGAGTCCAGGGGAACCATTGTGGGGAATTGCTTCTGAAGGCCCAGGTGTCCCTGCTCTCTGCCTGAGTCTCTGGAGACACACAGGGACACACCAGGAGTGTGATCTTGGGGTGTCGGTCGGGTGGCTGCTGAGCACGGGCTTCCAGTGAGCGCAGTGACCAGGTGACAGACCTCATCGGCGCCAAGAACACCGTCTGGGGGGGGACACAGCTTCCGAAGGGACAGATCGCGGGCCAGGTGCTGGGGACGTGCCCTCCGAGAGTCTAGATTCCAGGAACGAAAAGTCTCCCCACCCCTCAGTTCCCCGTCTCTTAAAGACCACTGGGTTCTGGGGCAGGCCGGGGTGGGGGGCCTTCAGGACAATTCCTTTCAATTGTCTTGCTCAACACGAGGGGAAACTGAGGCCCAGAGATGGGGGCAGCATGCTGGCGTCTTGGTGGCATTTCATGAGTCTCAGCTGTCCCCTTGCCCACAACGTGAACACCTTAACCCCCCCGTACGCTGAGTCCTAGGAAACCTCCTAAAACCATCTGACGTTTCAAGGGCCATCCATCTGGGGCCAGGTGGCCGTCACCCATTCAGCACCGGGGGTGTGAGGCAGGCTGATCCCCAGCACGCACGGGACACGGGGTTTCCTCGGTCTGTGCTCTCCTGGGATTGAAAGTCCCTTTGAGGTGAGGGGTCCGGGACCCGAGCACGGACCCCACGGGGCCTGCAGCCGGCAGGCAGTCTCCTCAACGACCCCCCAGGCCTTCCGGATTCTCCCAGTGTCTTCCAGCCCCTCTCTGCACGAGGGGGCTGCAAGCCGGCAACACTAGCAAGCTCAGCAGCCATCAGGGGGCCCACACCGCCAGGTGTCGCTGGGAGACGCACAGAGACCACCACCCTCGGGTCCTGGAGCCGGCGGCTCCGAGTGGCTGTCTCACGGCCTCCCAGGGCATCGGAAGCTCCTGGTCCCCACCAACAGTGTCCAGGCCTCATTGGGGTGACCCCCAGGGGTCAGCTGACTCACAGGAGAGCAGCGGCCCCGACACCCCCAGCAGCCAGGAGCTTAGCCCAACACTGAGCAAAGGCCAGGCCCCGGGCCGGGCCAACTCCTCCCCGGAGGTTGGAGAGGCCGTCTCTCAGCCACCTGGCACCCCCGCGCCCCCTCCGTGTCCTCCGCCACGGGGTCAGGACTGAAGGTCCGTGTCAGAGGCTATGGGTGGCATCTTCTGGGACAATGTTCCAGGTGAGGGGTGGGACGGGGTTCCCCTTCTGAGCCTGGAGGGGCCAGGGGCAGGACCAGCACCGCAGCCTCCGCCAAGCTTCCGGGACAGCCTGGCACAGAGTCGGGGCGGCTGGAGCACGGCCCTCAGACCCCACGTAGGACGTCGAGGTCTCTCTCGCGTGCACTTCAGTCTAAAGCAGCACCTCCGAGGGGCCTGAGGGACTCTGACACATCCATCGCAGCTCCCCGCCCCGAGGCCCGGGCTCAGGTGCCATAGAGAGGTGCCTGGCTCACCCTCCCTGAGAGCCACCCTCACAGGGGCATCTGGCCGCGCGGCTGGGCCGTACAGGGACCCCTCCAGCCTCCAGCGGGGCGTCTCCCTGCAGGGAAGAGGTGAGCCCTCGGCCGGCAAGAGGTGAACCTAGGATGCCTCCCCCTTTGATTTCGGGGCAGTCTGACACCAGGTGGACCCATGGGTCCCCAAGACGCTGCTCGGTCTCACGGCCAGCTGGCCCTGGGGGGCCGGGAACTTCCGCACTTCCTGAGCGAAGAGAGAAGACATGAGGCAGGGCCGAAGCACCGACGTTCTCCGAGGGCCAGTCGCCTTAGAAAGCTCAGACTTGAGAAGGGCGCCCCGGGTCCCCCCAGGAGGGTGGCGCAGGGCAGCAGCAGCCTCCTCCCGCTCTGAGCTCAGTGGGCAAGCACACGAGGTCAGCACATGGGGGGCTCAGCTGGGCTGGGGCTGTCATACACTCCCAGCGCCCCTTCATCGCGTGAACGAGCAAATGGAACCTTCTAGAAATGTGCTGTTGGCAAGGTCCTCAGCCCCTGAGTCCTACCTGTGTTTACTGGCCTGAGATCTGGCCCAGGAGCAGCCTCTTCTCCCTGCCCCCCACCCATGGACCCTGGTTGCAGGACCGGAGGATGGAGCGGCCAGGGGCTCCATGGGGCAAACCCGTGAGTGACTGTCCGGGGCCTCAGAGGCCCCTCCTGGGGGGGGGGGGTGTTCAGAGTCTGTGGGACATTTTACTATTGATACTCCTGCCTGGCTCAACGTCTGCACCCAGTGCTACATTTGGGGCCTGGAGGAGGCCCGGGGAGGGAGCTTCACCACCTCTGCCGGCTTGGCCACCCTCAGGCCCCTGTCCTCTTTGGCCAACACCTGGCTGAACCTTCTGGGCCAGCCCCTTCCCTTCCCATGGCCACACAGAGCCCCATGGACCCCCAGGTGCCCACGGACAAGCAGCATCAGCCAGGCCTCCTAATCCCCCGCCCACCAGCTCTTGGCAGCACCGGCCGGGCCTCCGGGAGGGAAGGGAAGGCTGATAAATTAGTCTGCAGGGAAACAAGGCGCTTCGACTTGTAAAAGGTCACCGCGACTTTGTTCTGGGTGAGGGTTTATCTCAGCCGCCGCGGGGACAGACAATGCCTGGGGCCTAAGTGGCAGAAACCTTAGCTGGGCTCCTGAAATGACTGCACTGATAAGCCCGAATGGGCTTCGGAGAGCTCTAAATGGGGAGGAGGGGATGCCGGTGCCCGGACGCGGCTGAACAGGGCGGACACAATGGGACGCACAATTACACAGGGAGCGCTGGCCCAGGGGAAGAGACGCCGTCCGGGAGACCCGCAGCGGCGGTCCCCGCAGCCCCACTGGCCGCAGATCCCCACTGGCCCTGCCCTGCCCTGCCCCGAGGGCCGGGCGCAGCGGGCGCAGAGGACAACAAGACGGACCCATGAATGCCCCTGGGCGTGGCCGCGGGAGGCTGGCTCTGTCCTTCAAGCCCACCCCTTGGGAAGCACTGTCGAACCTGGCCCAGGTGGCCAGGGCCGGGCACGCAGGTGAGCTCCGCCCCCGTGACAGCAACACAAGGCCCTAGCGGCTCCCCTTGCGGAGGAGCCCCCCACCCCCCGGACACGCCAAGGTGCTTCCTGACCTCTGCTCTAAAAGTCACTGTCAGGCTGCGTTCTTCACTGCACCTCACACAAGGGGAAAGTGGCACGGAGGTGGGGGGTCGCCTTGACCACGCCCCCCCCCCAGGGCCCTCTGAGCAGCCCGGATCCCGGCAAACCCAGCCGGCTGAGCCGAGCGCGGGTGGCACACCGAACACACTCCTCACGGGGGTGACCGTTCCCCAAAAGTCCCAACTTGAGAGAAGCCCGGAGGCGCGGACGAGGCCGGGCGGCAGACCCTTTAGGCCCACCACCTGGGACTCTCGTCTGGCCGGACGGCGGGACGGCCCAGGCCGAGCTGGGTCCCCGAGGGAGTCGCCCGGCCAGTGGCCGCCACCCTCAGGAGGGGCCAGCCTCCCGGGTCCAGCCTGATCCCGGAGAGGCTGCTGCTGGGAAAGTACCAGAAACAGAAACTTTTCTGTGTGAGCGCCAGACACCCGGCTGCCGCCGGCTCTGCAGGTGGGTCCCCGGGAAGACGGGGCACCCGCAGAGGGGGCTGGCCGGCCTCGCTCGGACAGCAGCGTGGGTGCAGACGGAGGCCAGGGTTCTGTCTGTGTCACACCACACCTTCCTCGTCCCCACCCCCTCCGGGTCAGGCAGTGGGCGCTGCCTGACTGTGCGGACACAGGGGCCGTGGGGCCACCCGCATCCCTGTTCTCGGCAAATACTGGCTTCGGGACCTTCAGGGGGAAGGGCAGAAAGGTGCTTCCTGGGGGTCCTGAGTCTGGTCCCTCACCCCTGCACCAACCTGCCCTGTGGCCCTCCATGACCCCTCCCCTCTCCAGGGCTCAGGGGAGAAGTGGAGATGCCCCCAGTGGCTCCCAGGCAAGACAGGGACAGTTGGTGGCCTTGCCCTGGGGCAGGGGTCACCCCCCCAGGAGAGCAGGCTGGGCACCAGCGGCGGGGTGACAGCCCTCAGGAGCCCCAGGCCAGCGTCACTAGTCCTGCCCAGCACAGACACCAGACACCAGGGGTCTTTGTCATTCCTCCTTAACAGGCAATCCCTCCTTTTCTTGGGGAAAAAGGAGAGACAGAAGGGGGGAGGGAAGTGCCCCTGTTCCTGGGAACAGGGGCCCACAGGGGAAGGCTGAGCCCCCTTGTCCCCTGCGTCCCCCCTCCCGTCTTCCTCTGACAACCTGCTGGCATTCTCCAGGTCCCTGGTGCACCAGCGGCCTGTCCAGACGTGGGGGGGGGGGGGTCTGGCTGTCACTGGTGTGTGAGAGAGAGACGCGAAGGGTAAAATACCATTTAAGAAGCTGGTATTTGTGGACGTCTCTAGCATATGAAAAGAAAATATTTATTTCCTTTTTCGCTTGTGAATCAGATGCTCTATTTAAAGAAAGTAAACCCTCCGCTGGACTGGGGCTGAGTTATTACCCCTTAAGGAAATAGAGGAGAAGTCTCGGGAGGTATTCTTAGTCATTCTCTCTCCTTTTTTCTAAAATTCCTTCGGAGCTGGGCCGAAGATAGCGCAGGATTTCATGGCATTCTTGGGCTAAAAACGTCCAGACCTGACATGTCACGGTGCTCGGAGGGACAGGCGAGGGCTGGCGACGCGGTCCCGTCCCCGCACCGCGCGGGGATCGGGAGAAGCGAGGGCGCCCGCCCGGGCGCTGCCCACCCTGAGCCTCGGCACACGCATGCCCGGCCGTGTCCAAGGCGGCTCAGCTCCGCCCCCCCCCCGCCCCCGACGGTCCTGGAAGAGGTCCCCAAGTGCATACGGACACCGTCTGAGCGGTTTCCTCCAGCGTGAGCACTCATGGGGCGCACACTAGTGATGCCGGACACCCCTGAACCCACTCAGATAACTGTCGAGGCAAAAACAAAATCCCCAAACCCCAGCAATGTACCTGCGCCTCACAGAAAACACCAGGCGGCTGGGACAGAGAGGCGCAGCGTCACGGGCAAATCCTCTGCCCGGCGGAGGAGCTGCCACAAGGAGGGCTCGGGGGTCCGGTTCCACGGGGGGTGGGGGCTGCAGGGTTGTCCCCCGTGGCCTCCTGGTGCTTTGGAGAAGACGTGAGAACATCACGTCTGGCTTGTGAGGCCAGGAGGCCAGCAGGGAGCCCCAGAATCGGGTCTTTACAGTTCAGGTCGACCCTGTCCCTGTGCCCCCGGCCCCCTGTGCTGGCGGAATGACGAGGAAAAACAGTGAGAAGATGATGCGAATGAACGAGGAGCTAAATAAAAGCGAGCCGGCGCCCCCCACCCCCCGCTGGGCACACCAGCCAGCCGGCAGGTGCAGGAGGTCGAGACTGCAGCCCCCTTTCTTTCTAGGGGGGTATCTGGTATCTGAGCCCGACTGCGAGTGGAATTTCCTGGGCGCTTTCACAGAGCCAATGCCCAGGTGGGCTTGTCAGGGCTTTTGGTTCCAAACCAGGACAGTCCTGGACGAACAGGGTGGGCCAGCCCCTCTCTCCGGCTAAAGCCCTGTGTCCCTGGGGCGGGAGCCAGCCCCCTGTAATTCTAACGCTCCAGGTGATTCCACCACGCAGCTCAGGTAAGACCCCCAGACCTGGGCCTTGGCCCCCAGGCCTCAGACACCCAGGAGGAGCCTAAGGAACAGCCCTGCCCTTCACATTTTTCTTTTTGAACTCAGAGGGGAGAGGAGGGTGCCGGGGGCAAGGCGGAGAATGCAGGAGAGGGAGGAAGAGGCTGCTCCCCAAGGAGACCCCGAAGCTGAGGCTGCAGGGAGGCCTCAGACCGCGGCCCTGGGCACCTGCGACCCCACCAGGCCCAGGAACTCTGAGTGGACCTGCCCCTCCCCCACAGTGTGCCTGTCAGCCCCCGGGGCCCCGGAACGCTGTCTGGGTCCCCGCAGAGGCGGGTCATGGTGCCGCGTGTTCCCGAGTGTGACATGGCGCCTTTGAAAGTCACGTTCCTTCCAAGACATCCCAAGGCCGTACGCCCGCCCAGGGCAGGTGGCACCCTGGTGCCCCAGGGGAGCAGATACCCCCAGGGCCTCATCATTCATCCCGCTGCCCAGGACCCAAAACAGGCCCCCAAACTTCTTTCCATTTAAAGAGGCTCGGCCCTGGTGAGGGAAAAAAGCACATTGCTTTCCTGAAAATGGGTGCAGGTGAGAGAGCACACACGGAGCTTCCTTCCCCGGAAGCCCAGGCCTTGCCCGGAGGCCCAGCGTCCTGGGAAGCATCTGTCTCAGAACCATCCAGGATCTGAGAGCTCAGGGCGGCGGCGCCTTCTCCCGTGCACCCCCACCCTGGCGTCTCTGTGTGTCCCGGCAGCCCACCGTCCAGGGTGTGCAGGGTGGTCCTGGCTGGCCCTCCCCACACCTCCCTTGGGCTCCAGGACCTCGGGGGTTCACTGTGGGGGTCACATGGCCAGAGCGCTGGGAACCATAGCCCAGGGCCTTGGGGCTCTTTGCCCGGTGACCCCGAACTGCCCACAGGCCCGGCCCAGACACAGCCTGTTTGCTGACTGAACAAGGGAATATGAGTATGAGCGCTCAGTGGGGTAAGGCACCGAGTGAATCGTGCAGATGATCGAAACCCCGTCCATTCACATCATCAACCCTTCCAGTGGCTCCTTCTGCCGAGGCCGAGGTGCCGATCACAGGCCAGGCAATGCTCTGGGCGCCGCGGCCACCGGTGCTGGCTTTCTGGGGGAGACGGGCTCTCAACCCCGAGATGAGCAGAATCGGGCACGTTGGTGTGGGAACCCCTCCCGTGGGCTCCCCGGGGCATCGGGTGGGGCTTGCCTTCCCCACGTGCCCATAGCTGTGTGTGGGGGGGGGTGGGGGGGTGGTCCCAGCTGCAGGGCCAGCCCCGGGCAGGTGGCGCACCGAGGAGCCTGCCCCCACAGCCGGCTCCCTCTGGGCCGTCACTCCAGACAACTCTTAATTAGCAAAATAAACAGCATGATGATAAATGTCATGATTTACTCAACAAATGATCAAAACCATTGTTTCCCCAGACCCCAGGGCCATGGAACGCAATCTCCCGGTGATTTATTCCAGGCAGCATGAGCGAGCGGGAGTCAGAGTCAGCAGGCAGGCCACCCTCTGGGGGGCGGGCCAGTGTGCAGGCGTCACCCTGTGCAGGGGGACAGAGCCCCTCCCTTTGAGATGGAGCCCAGGGGTGACCCCACTCACCCCAACTCCTGTCTGTCCCCACAGACGTGGCTGGCCAGGTTGGGGTGCAAGAGAGACACACCTAAGCTCATGGGGTGTGTCTCCCTCCAAAATGACAGGCATTCCCAGGTGAGCCCCCAAGCCCCCAGGAGAAAGGGGGTTCAGAGTCACAGGGTGCCCCTGATACACATGCGGGAGGGGAAGCCTCAGCCACCGGGCTACCTCCTCGGTCCCCTCGTGCTGAAGGAGAACTTTGTGAAATGAGGGGGTCCCCCAACCTTGAACCTGAAGGTTGTAGGCCATGATGTCCCGGCCAGCGCACGGAGAAGTGCTCTTTGCCCCTGGGGCGAGCGGCCCCAAAACCACGTGGCGGCCGGACAGTGTGTCCGCCCCATGGAGAGGAAAGGGGACGATGGCCATCCAATTTGATTTCCGTGGAATGTCCAGAAAAACAGTCTTGTTCTCAGAGTAGAAAGAAAATTGTTTCCACGGTGTCCCAGAGTGACAGTGAGAATGATCTACTTGACCTTGACCTGGGGACACCTTCCCGGAAGGCCGAAACGGAGGCGCGTGAAGCTAGAAAGAAACCTCCTTGCGATTGACTTCACGCAAAAGTGGGTTTGTCCTTTGCTCAGGATGCTCCCTCCGTCCCTGGGGAGGCAGGGGCTCCCATGCAGTCCTGCTGCGGGCTCTCAGGTGCAACAATAACGCAAACAAACACCTGCCGGCCCACCTGCTGGAGGCCACGACGCCCAAGGACGGGCCGCGGAGCATCGGCACCTGAGCTCTCCAGGGGAACGAGGGCGGGTGGCGGGTGGAGGGCAAGGACTTCCAGTGCCGGCATGAGAGGCAGGTGTTGGGTCGTGACTGGGACAGAGCCCACTGCCGCGGCGGGCGGGGCCGGGCGGGGCGTGCGCGCCCTCACGTCCGCCGAGAATAAATAATATCACAAAGTCCACAGATAACAGCCCCAGCCAGTGCCGGGCCCGGCCCCGGTGGCAGCGGCGATACGAGCCTTTTCTTTAAAGAAAGAGCAAACAGAGACCCGCGTATCAGGGCAGACAGGAACAAGGTCGCCTCAAGGTCGTCCGACGCATGACCGGTGAGGCCTGCTCTCGCTCCAGCACCTAAAAGCCACCTGATCCTTGGACAGCCCAGACCTCTCTGAGCGTGTCACCCAAACACCCTTACGTGAGTCTCCCAAACAGCCAGGTAGGGAAGACAGGCCAGGCCGAGTCTGCAAAATGCCACCTCACAGCCAAAGCCACTGGCCTGTCGCATTGTTGGAAAATGCACCTCTGCTGCCAGCTAACCTTCTACAGAGCCGGCACTCCGACGGGGAGCTTCCATGTCCCCCGAGTGCACACCCCACCTGCCTGCTGGGAAGCGGAGGCCCCCAGCGTGGAGGGTGCACTGGCCCTATCTCTGGTGACGGAGGGAGGCTTGCCAGGCTGTGGGCCACCACCCCCTGCCCTGCCACAAGCATCAGCACTCCCAGCCCCTGGGAGACCCCGAGGGAGTGCCTTCAAGTTGCTGGGCCCAGGAGAGGTGCCCTGAGGTGGCAGGGGTCCGGGAGCCTCACCTCCAGCCGGGGAGAGGGCACATGTGAGCCCCCCCCCCCCCCCCGTGTCTCTAGGGACCAGTTCAGGCATGACCTGCGAGGTATAGAAACCATGAAACCTCGTGAGTGAACACAGTCGGGGACCTTCCCGGAGCCACGGTGAGGCTGTGAGAGCTGGTGCCCCCAGCCCTGGCTGCCCTGGCCCCGGCTCTTCCTGGAGCAGGCCTCCGTCCTAGATGGAATCCGGTGGGTACCTGAGTTTCCTGCCCTGCCAGCGCCCAGCCAAAGCAGCACCCAAGACTGGCTGTGGGGGGCAGCAGAAAGGACCAGCTTAAAGCCCCCCCCCCGCCCAGATGGGGGCCCAGCATCCGTGGTAACAACTCCAAGGGAGGGATGCCTTCAGGGACATCAGCGCCCTTCACCTACTGAGCCTCCACTGTCCCGCTGCACACAGAGCCACCAAGGTTGTTAGGGAAAACTAACTCGCCGACGCCCCTCTCTGGCAGGAGGGGACTGCTCCCCGCTCGTGTGAGAAGTGGGGGCTCCTGCCAGGGAGCTGGGTGCCAGGGAGCGGTGGGCGGGAGGCCCTGGGCGCCTCGGGACAGCGCAGCCACGAGGCGTTGTCCATGAGCCGCTCAGCGGCCGCGAGGCCCCCGTGGCCAGGAGGTCCCCCGCGCAGTGACCCTGTTTGGGGACAGTCCACCCATCTCCCAGCCCTGCCGCCTGAGCACCTAAGACCCAGACGGGACGCGCAGGCACTTTAAGACATGAGCTCATTAAAGACACATTTCCGGGCAGAGAGCGGGCACAGCCTACAGGGCTGACAGGCGCCCGCGAGGACCCGCGATGCTTTCGGAGCCGCGTCATGCGAACGGCGGGACAAAACAAGCCTGGGAAAAGTGACATTCGAACGCTCTCTCGCCCGAGCCTCCCGCCTGGGGTGGCGGCGGCGGCGGCTCAGCCGGCTTTATAAATAGACGGAGCCCAAGATAAATGGCCGCGATCAATCACGCCGACGGAGAAGACTCACCTCCCATCCGAAGTCGGCCTCCTTCAGCGTGGCCCGCGGCGCCACCATGTAGGGGCCGAAGCGCTGCCCGATCTCCATCCTCTTCTTGGCCCAGATGCCCAGGCCGGCCCCCGGGATGGAGGACTCCCGGAGCTCGAAGTCCGGCGGGATGGGGATGTCCTCGGGGATGTACACAGGGGCCTCGTAGGGCGAGCCCTCCTTGGGGGTGAAGTCCTCGCTGGTGGGGAAGGGGGACGCCGGCCCCATGGGGATGGGGGACATGATGCTGCCCTCGGTCTCGTCCTCGGCGCTCTCGCCCGCCAGCAGGTCCGGGTCCGGCTCGTACATATTATTTACAATGTCGCCGTCACCTGAGGGAAAGAAGGCAGAGTCAGGCCGGGCGGCACACCTTCCCTGTGAGTGAGGCTCAGGGACCAGCCGGGACCGGGCTGGGATGGGGGCCCGGCAGCCCCCGGCCCCCAACATGCCTCCGCTCCTCTGCAGCCGAGCGGCCCTCACCCGTGTGGGAGGTGCCCAGGACGGCGGGGCCACCAGCTCCTCCAGGGACCGTCCTCTGCGTCTCCCTGTGGCCCTGAGCGGGACTGAGAACCCGATAGCCCGTTCCGCTTTAGGGGAGTGGGGACGGGAGCTGCCCCCATGCCACAGGATTGGGGACGGTGAGGGAAGTTGTCACCCTGGGCACCCAACCCTGGGCTGGTGGTGAATCCATGCCCCAGAGCCGTCCAGTCCGCGTCTGCAGCCCTGGCAATGAAGGGACAGAGTCACACCCCAAGTTCTCAGGAGGACTCAGAGTTTGGGTTCCTGTGGAATATGTCCCGGACACCTGGGACACCCTGGCCAGTGGGTGGGGCCAGCAGGACCCTGGAAGTTCCCGATGGCCAGTTGGGACAGAGGCCTGTGCAGGCCATGAACAGGGGCCTCCCTGGGCTGCCAGTCACAGGAATGAGCGGACGGACGGAAGGGTCCCCGGCTTATCTGTCTGGGCAGCCTCTCTTTGGGGTTTTCCTAAGAGACACTTGGTGTCAAGAGAGTGCCACCTGGACAGATCCCAGTCCCGAGGAGGGGACAAAAAGCAGGCTGAGGAGGGACAGCGAGAGCAAAGGGGTAGGTCACACAGTGGGGACAGGGCTCGCTCCAGGTGCAGACCCAGAGAAGTGAAAAGGTAGGTGAACTTGGCAGTGCATCATCCGCAGCCACCAGAAGACAGAAACACCCAGGTGCCCACCCACAGGTGAGGGAGGCACGAGCATGGCCCCCCCACGTGGTGGAGTATTATGCAGCCATGAAAAAGACTGATTGCTGCCCCGCCGCCGTGCAGGCATCACGCCAAGTGGGAGAACCAGACACCAAAGGCCACGCGGCGTGTGGTTCTGTGTCTAAGGAATGTCCAGAGCGGGCGCATCCATCGGGACGGAATGCATGTATGTGGCTGGCAGGGCAGGGGGTGGGGGGAGGATGCGCAGGTGCGGGGTCTCCTCTGGGGAAGGAAGCGTCCTGGGACTGGACGGAGGCCGTGGGGACACAGCATCCGGATGTGCTCCACGTCACTGAACCGTTCTCTTCAGAATGGCTGACGTTTTACGTCGTTGGAATTTCGCCACGGTAAAATTTTAAAAGTCAGAGGAGGTGGGGGGCGGAGGGGAGGGGCAGCAGGAGGGCTGCTCGGCCCCTCCAGCTGGCTGACCTCTGACCCGAGGCTTCCGCCTGAGCCCGCCTTTCGAAAACCTGTGGAAGTGACCGGCCACTGTGGTCACGTTGGCCCTTGGCCCCCGGCCCCTCCCTGCTCCCTGACTGACGTGGGCCGGTGAGGCAGGAGTCTCCCCGGAGACGGGACCTTTTAGTGCAAGAAAAATGACTTTGGGTCCCTCACGCAGCTTGCGCGAGAGCAGATCTGGTTGAGAAGAAACGAAACACTTTCTTTCCAAAGAAACCGAAGTCCCGAAGGGGAGAAAACACCATGGGGATAACACGTATGTGGTTCAGCCGCGTTCCAGGAGCGATTGTTACGTCCAAAGTGCCGGCGGCGGCTCCTTCTCACGGACTGGTGGGGGCCTTTCGGAAACGCCGCCGAGGCCCACCACGCAGCCCCCTCCGCCCACGACCCACAGTCAGAGGTTTACCAGCGTTCCCCTGCACCCCTCCCCCACCCACGGGGGGCACGGAGCTAAATTACAAGGCGGTGATCCCGGTGCCACCGCCTCACGGGAGCTGGGAACGGCGTGGAGCTGGCAAACAGGGCCCGCACGCGCGTCCGAGCCCCGGGAGTCAGCGGCGCCCCTGCACTCGGGTGCCTCTCAGGGCTCTTTTGTTGCGGGGGGGTGGGGTGGGGGGTGGGGGGGCTGTTTTTTAAAATTTTCTGTTTGAATTCTACTTCCCAAAATGTTTCACCTGCTAGAGGACAAACGGCACTGCCAAGCCACGTCCAGTTTCCTGGCCGAGCAAACAGCTCGGGAGAGCGCGGCCGTGTTTCCTGCTGATTAAGGAGGCTGCGCTCCGGCCTCCGCCCCGAGCGCCAGGAAACCCCGGGTCCCCCTTCTGCTGCCCCCCGGCGCCCTTAATCTCGGGGCTGGGGAGCAGCAGGCCTGAGGACCCCACAGAGACGTTTGCGGACAGTGAGGTGTCCTGGCAGCCCCAAGGCCCCGGAGAAAGTGGAAAGCTTCTCAGAGAAGCCGGAGCCGCGGCGCAGGCTGAACACAAACCATCCGGCTCCCCAGGGCCCTCGGGGACCCAGAGGGGCTGGCTGGAGAGACCGTCCTTCCCCTGCCCTGTGCTCTGGCCAGGGAGTCTGGGAGGGCCCAGCCCAGGCAAGAGCCTGCTGCCTCCCGGTTCCTGGCCCCTGCCACTCAGGCCCCGTGACGGCTGGGGCGTTTCCAGTGGCTCTCTCGAAGGTCGGGATGCGCAGCCAAGAACATGAGCTTTTTATGACTTCGGAGACCGGCACGGGTGTGCTATTTCCCGGCCAGGAGACCGCGGGTCCTTTATTGGGGTTTTGCGGTAGTTTCAGGGGAGGGGCTCCTGATGGGGCCCTTCATTCCTAAAAATTCTTCTGGGAGACCTACCAAGGCAGTAAAAGCAGGGAGAGGAGGGGAGGGGCAGGCGGGGACAGGAGGAAGGGAAGGGGCTCGGAGAGCCCTCGAGCAGTGCTGAGCCACAGGGCCCCCAGCAGGCGCCAGTCCCAGCCAGACCGCTGTGTTCTTGGGTGACAAAGTGCCAGGCCTAGTCTGGAGGCTTGTCCCACACGACTGGGCATGTGCACTGCGGTCATCTGGCCAGAGGAGTAGAGAAGCCCAGCTGCCCCCTCCCTGGTCTGGGACGGTGCCGCTGGGAGCCATTGTGCCCCCTGGCCCTTACTTAGTTCCGGGCTGAGTCTTTTCCAGCCTCGGAGGGGGAGTGCTCTGCCCCCACCTCAGATGTTAATCCTCCCTGAACACAAGCTACCCCACTCTCTCCCAGAGAGCCCCATGGAAACATCGGGGTCCGCAGAGAGAGCAGAGACCCCAGGTTAGGACAGGGGGGCTCCGTGACCTGGTACAGAGGGCCCCTCCTGCACTGTCCCGACAAGGCTGGTAGCCGAACAAGCAGGACCCTCCCAGGAGGGTGACTATAATCGGCGCGATGACCGCCAGCTCCTCCCTGGAGGCCCCGGCCCCTGGCGGTGGGCTCTGGGGTGCGCTGGGCGAAGCCTGGCTCCTGGGCCGGGCACCGGGAGGGAACTTCTCTGAGTCGGCGTGCAAGTGTGCCCCCTTGGTGGTGTGCCGGGGTTTCGGGAGAGCCATCGAACTTGCTGGCCTCACCTGGGTGGGGCCTGGGGGCGTGGGTGTGAGTGTGGGTGCGGCGTGTGTGCAAATGTGCCGGAGAGGAGTGTGTAAGGGGGGGTGACAGGGTCCTGAAAACACGTCCATGTGGCCACGTCCCCCCACCCCCCTGTGGGACTCAGGAGCCAAGGGGCCGGGGCCCCCTTGCCCTTCCTCCCCGAGCAGGAGACAGCAGGGCCGTGTCCGGCTGCCCCAGGCTGGGCCCCTCCGTGGGCCAACGGGCCCCACAGGAGCCACCCAGTGCTGGCCCACGACATCCTCGTGGACACTGCCAACAGGCCCGGAGGAGGGACAGTGCAGAAGCCCCCTGCCCACACGCCCGGTCCGTGAGGCCAGCTCACCCTCCCCCAGCACAGTACACACTTCTCCCCCCACGTCCCCCCTCCTACGACACCCCCAATTGGCCACGGGAGGAGCCTGCACTGCCCAGAGGGTGTGCACACACACAGGGGCACGTGCTCCGCCAGCGGCCAGCAGACACTGGCCCCCGGGGCCCCAAGACCCCATCCTTCCTGCCTGGCCCAGAGAGCCGCTGGCCAGGCCCCTGCGGGCCCACCCTTCTGGGTGCCGCACAGAGAAGGGCTGGCGGACCGCTGGCGGGGCCACACACAGCTGCCCCCGTTCAGGAGGTGGCTCCTGGGAGCAGCGGGGGCTGAGGACAGGGGAAACTTCCCTGAAGAGAGGACCTCCCCACTTTGTGTTGGAGGCCACGTCAGGAGCCGTAAAGAGGGGCGTTTGGGGGTGGGGAGCGGAAGGGGCGGGCGGCAGGTCACAGGAGGACCCGGGAGGCATCGCAGGGCCGGGCGGCTGTGCGTCCCCCCATGGAGGTGGGCGCAGACTTGCAGGGAGACGCAGCTAAGCGCAGCGGCGCAGGTGAGAGCCCGGGTCAGAGGAGGAGACATTGGATCCTTGCTGACACCCCGCAGAAGCCGGAGTTCTGCAAACTGCCAGCCCTGGGACCCATGAAGGGCGCGGGGCCTGTCCCTCTCCCAGTTCCAAAACTGCGTGTGATTCTACACGTTTTTCAGTTAAAGTTCCGATGGAGAGGCCACCTACTTTGAAAAACCACAGGCCTGCATTCCACCCGGCACGCGGCGGGGTGCGGCGCCCCCAGCTCGGTGTGCACCCGGGCACACACCTACTTCCTCTCGTGGGCTCGTGGGCCCCTCCTGTTGGCCAGCATCCCCTGCCCCCGACCATCTCGAAGCCGAAAGGATGTGCCAATCACCCCACCATCCTCTTCACCCTGTATGGACGCTGGCGCCGGGCTGGGCAGGGATTGAGGAGGCCAGCAAGGTGGTCGGAGAGGTTACTGCAAATGAGGCCACAAGCTGTGGTGTCCTGCTAGGTGTCCAGCCAAGGTGCCCAGAGGTGGGACCCAAGCCCACAGGTCCCTGAGCTTTGCAAGCCTGTGCTGGTGACATTCCGAAGCGAGGGACCCAGCTGTGTTGGATGCTTGGGGGATGGCTTGCCCTTCCAGCTCAGGGGGTCTCAGAGTGGGGTCCCCAGACCTATGGCATCCACGTGCCCCCAGCATTTGTCAAATGCAGGTCCCACCCAGACCCACTTACCCTGAGACTGGGTGCAGGCAAGGCGCTCAGAGCCCACACAAGCCCTCCGGGCGACGGCCGCCCCGAGGGACTGAGAGGGGAGCAGGGGCGCCGCCCAGGTCAGAAACGCCTAACGAGAAGCGTGCACCCGGGAAAAGTAGGACTCAGCGCAGAGGGCACCGACCTTCTAAAAACGGCCGAAGAACTTGGGAAGCTGGGCCAGCTCTATCCCCGCCAACCTGTTTCACAAGCCCCCCCACCCCCCACCACAACCCCCTCCAGGGACGTCCGCAAATTTGCTGCTTAGCAGGAGAAAAAGGGCCGCAATCAACCGGCTCTCGGCAGCCCCATCCGGTCGCCAGGGGAGACTGGGGCTAGTTCACGTCTCATCAGAAACACTTAAAGAGCAGTTCTTGGTTCAGGAAGCTGCACCCCGGCCAGGCTCCCAGCTCTGGCTCCTTCCACCGCCGTGTCCCTGGCCCGGCCGCACCGCCGATGGTGGGGTCCCGCGGACTTCCCCAGGACGGTGCTAACTGCCCCACGCCCTGGATGCAGGCCGGCCTCCACAGGCAGCGGCTCCAGACCCCCATACCACCTGCTGTCATCACAGTTTCCGTGGGTGAAACGGGACCCAGGCTGTGACCTGCCCCCCAGCGTCCTTCCCTCCCTAGCCCGGCTCCCAGGGAGAGGACCCATGTGCGCCCAGGAAACCAGGCTGGGCCAGGCCTCTCGAATCTGGTTCCAACTGAAACCTCCTACACAGAGGCCACCAGGTGGTGCAGGCCCAGGGCCTTCTGGAAGAGTCCCCTCCCCAGGATCTGTGCAAACCCTGGGCCTGAAGCCCCCATCACATCAGCCAACAGAAGGACGTGCCCACCCCCAGGGAGAGACAGGCTGGGGTGCAGGATGACCCTTCCCAGAGGCCAACTCAGGCTTGCAATGCCCAGGGTCCCATTAAATTCCACCAGGCCTATCAAAAGCAGCATTTAAAGGTTCCATTCAGTTCAGCGTATAGAAGGATCATGGCGGCAGAGGTGAGGCGACATGGGGGACAGACGAATCCTAGGACAGGGGGAAGCAAGGTGCCTGGCCGGCCACAGGGCCATTCAATTCTAGAACCATCCAGGGGTGACCAAAGAAGCAACTGGGTAACAGCAGGCAGGCCTGGTCAGAATGCTGACCTCTCTGTCCTGCGGGTCAAGGCCATTAGCAGACATCAGCTTGTCCGCCGATGTCTCGAGGGCAGCTCGGTGCGGAGAGGACCACAGAGCACACAACCGGCGCTGCCACTGACCTGAGGCTCGTGGAGGCCCCGTACCCAGGGGTGGGGGTAGGGCTGACCTCGTTTTGGGCATCAGGGCAGCTCATGCTCACACAGCTGGACAAGGCTGCCTAGTCTGGATTCTGAAGTTCTCGGACACAGGACTGCACAACCCCAGCACCCTCCCTGCGGTGGGACAACACCTGGAGAAGCGTCCCGGGACTTACAATGGCCTTACCTCCTGCCGCACAGAAGACACAGGAGATGGGTGGGTACCCTGCGGGGTGGATTCAGGGACAGATGAGCAGGTGCGTAAGTGGCTACATGGAAGAATGGATGGATATGTGAGTGGGTGGATGGATGGTGGATGGATGGATGGACAGGTCAGTTGATGAATGGATGGCAGATGGATGGATGGACAGGTCAGTGGATGGATGGATGGATGGATGTGGATGGTAGATGGAGGGATGGAGAGGTCAGTGGATGGATGGATGGTGGATGGATATGGATGGTGGGTGGGTGGATGGATGCAGATGGATGGGTACAATGACAATCTAGAGGACAATTCTTAACGGATGAAGTTAAAGGCAGAAGCCCTTACTTCCCACTTGTGACTTTCCTTCCTGCAGACGAGTCCCCTTAACATGACCCCTTTGCTTTTCTCCCCCCAGACTCTATCAGGCGAATCTGGGGGGACACCTGGCCTTACCCAGTCCAGCCCCTCACCCCAGAAGTGAGCCGGTTTCTCCCCTCCCCGTCAGGCCACCCTCCCTGCAGCCCCACCTCCCGAAACCGTTTCCGAGAAAGGGAACCGGGAGCGAACGGCTCAGCGTGGCCATTGTCCGTTACTTCAATCAACCGCGGCAAATGCGTCCTGCCTGGGAGACAAGGACAAAGCAGTCGGCTCCAGGACCAGGCCAGCGGGGTGCCCACGGCGCTCAGGGACCCACAGCCGGCCTGGGCTGCCGAGAGCTGCCGGCCGCCTCGGGCCCGTTCTCATTGGCATTCCCCTCGCCGAGCAGCCTCTGAGAGCTTCCGGGCCCAGAGCGGAGCGCGGCTGCTAGGAACACCGCAGATTAATAGCTCTGAGAAAAGACGATCCTGCAAACATGCTAAATATTAATAATAATCAATTGCCGTTTAGACTCCCAGCCCTGCGCCCGGGCGGGACCTTGCCCGCAGGGACCGGAGGGCGAGGAGCCCCAGCTGCAGGGCGGACGGAGCTGAATGTCACCAGGGCCCCGTGGGGGGCGGGGCAGCGGGTTCGGGGCTGAGCTGGCCTCTGTGCAGCCCTGCCCCGGCCTCTCCCACCAGGGCCCAGGTGTGAACAAAGAGGTAGGGCCACCGTCCCTCCACAACCCCGACAGCATGGCCCCTGCCAGGCCTGGCCACTGTCACATGCACAGGCTTGTGACATGTCCCAAAACTGAGCTGGCCAGGACGCCCACAGTGCTGCCTCCTTTTGGAGATGGAGGAAGTGAGGTCAGAACCGCCTTGACTTGTCCAGCGTCCAGAGCAGGTGGGGCAGGTCCTCCTGCGCCTCCTGTCACCCAGGATGCCACCAAGACTCTTGGGGGTTGAGCTGTGCCCCCCCTACATGTCTTTTGCCCTGACCCCTGGTGCCTGGCGTGAGACCTGCACCTGAAGCAGGGTCGTTGCCAAGGTGACGGGTTAGGTGAGGGTGGGCTTGAATTCAGTGCAACTCATGTGCTTATAGCAAGAGGGGACAGAACACACAGGGACACTGGGGGGGGGGTGCGGTATGGCCTCGGGTGACAGAGGCCTCTGGACTGTGAGGGAAGAAGCATTTTACGCCCCCCGTTTATGGTGCTCTGATTCAGCAGCCTGGAGCGGCACAGAGAGCCGGCGGGAGGGCCCTGGCCACCAGGGGTGCGGCCCCGGGGTCCCCGCCGCACACAGGAGCCCTCTTCATCCACTCAGAGCTCAGTGAAGCCAGTCAGTCTACCCATTTCGCAGGGGCAAAAACTGATGCGCCACGTGGATAGAGGTTCCGGATGAGCCCCTGCTGGGCGTGGAGCCTGAGCAGCAGCCCCTCAGAGCCCGGGACAACACCCTGAAAAGGAGTCCCCCACAGCTCCGTGGTCACCGCCAAGCTCAGCCTACCCAAGGGCGCATCCGCCTGCAGCCGAGCCCAGCGGCCGAGGGGCTGCGACCCAGACGGAGCCCAGGCACACGCTGTTGGCTCTCACCCCTCCCTGGGCCTGGGTCCCTGTCCAGGAGAACTGACATGGGCTGTGGGGGCTGTGACCAGCAGCCCCGGCCACCTGGCCCCTGCTTCAAGCCGGTGCATTATTCTAAGACGATTATTTACCCGCGCAATGCTCGGGGGACCGCCGCGCGCCTATTTCTGGCCCGTCCCTATTTCCTCGTGCTTCCATCGCCCCAGGCAGGCGATGCTGCTGTAATTTTTATCAGGGCTTGTTCTGGTAAAAAGCCTCTTTGTTTCAGAGAGATGTGATTTGGCCTTTTTCCTCCTCTCCTTTATTCCTTGGTTAATACACCACTTCCCCGAGCCCCGGGGGCAGCGAGGTGGCCTCGATCCCTCTGATCCCTCGCTGTTTTTCTTCTAAATCACGGCTGACGCTCCCTGGCCCTGCACTGAGCACCGAGCGCCGAGCAAGCTGGCGGGTGCACTGGGGTGTCCTCCAGGACCCCCCACCCCCTGCACCGTTCCTGTGCTGGACACCGTGCTGAGGGGCCCGGCCCCCAGACCCCCTCAGATATCAGGGAGGCTGGGTCCAGACACCCGCCCCTCCCCCGCACGTTCACCAACCCCACAGGGCGCTTTAAAAGAAATCGTGGTAAAAGACACATCACATAAAAGTCACCATCTTAACCTCTGTTTGCGCAGCTCGGGGGCCTTAAATGCACTCCCACCGTCACGCAGCCGTCACCACCACCCTCTCCAGAACTTTCCATCCTCCCGAACTGCCCCTCTGTCCCCCATGAAACGCTCATCCCCCGCCCCCTCCCCCGGCCCCTCCACTATCTACTCTCTGTCTCTGTGGGTCTGAGGCCTCCAGGGGCCTCCCGAGTGGCATCTTGGTCTCGGCCCTTCTGTGTCTGGCGCCCGTCCCTCAGTGCGACGTCCTAAAGGCCCACCCACGTTGTAGCAGGTTCCAGAGTTTCCCTCCTTCTTAGGGCCGGGCCGTCCTCCACCCTCCACGGCCCGTCCGTGCCACGGCCCGTTTGTCCGTGCGTCCATCCCGGGACCGTTTGCTTTGCGGCTGATGCTTTTCTGAACCCGGGGCGCAGGTGTCTGCGTGGGTCCACAGCACCCCTTCTAGCATCGCCGGCACCCACAGGCAACAGGCACCTCTCAGGCTGCCCCGGCCAAGTGCAACGAGGCTCCATCCTCAGCCCCAGTCCCCACGCCAGTCCCCACACCCGCGCTGGCCCTCCCCACCTCTGCTCACTCGGGTCCTGCAAACACAGTGGGCTCTGCTTCCGCTCTCCCCACAGGTGCCCTGGGGACCTCCACCCCCCCCCCCGGACTCTGTAAAAGCGGGACGTATCCAACCAGGAGACCGTCGGAGGTTGGAAGCCACAGGGCCCAGTAGCACCCCGGCACGGTCCCTAGCAAGCATCCTTCGGACCCCCGTGCCCCCAGGCACTGCCGGAACAATGAGAACCCCGTTCTGCTGGAGGGGAGTGCCTGTTCGGTGGGGCGCAGGGCCCTGGAGGAGCCTGGGGGCGAGGCTTTAGTCACCAGTGCTGGGGCCCAGCTGCGGGATTGGGGATTTGGGGAGGCCCCCCCCCGACCAAAATGGGCTTTGGGACACCTTGCTGGTGGCCGTAGAAATCAGTGCTGCCTCCTCGGATGGAGGGTCCTCGGGGCCCTCCCTGCTCAGCCCGGTTTGCAGAGGCCACCAGGCCCCCGGCCCCTGTGGAGTCCTGGGCCCCATGTGGAGGCAGGGAAGGGGGAACGTGGGCACCCAGGCCTCTGCAGGCCGAGGCCAGGTGGGGGGAGGGGAACCCCGAGACCCATAAACACGGCTTCCGAAAACTCAGAGGCTTAAGTGGGGTGTGAGGGGACAGGCCGAGGAGGGACAGTCACCTGCCCTGGACAGCCACGCCTACTTGCTGCAGGCCACTCAGGGCACCGAGGGCCTGGGGGACGAGGCGGAGGCCCCAGAAGCTGCCCCACGTGGGGGCAGTGCGTCCGGGGACGAACGTGCTCAGCTGGACGCTCAGAGTGTCCCCGCCTGCTCTCCCCCCACCTCCCCCCACCCTGTGCAGGCAGCGCATGGAGGAGGAATGGGTTAACGCTCCCCCACAACCGCCACGGAACTATTTATAGTGGATTCCTCTCTTCAGCTCCCACACACTGGGCCTGGGGCTGCCCTGCGAGGCCCGGGCCAGCCACCCCCCGTAAACAAATGCGGCCCCAAACTAAAAATCTCAAGAGGAAGAAGGCAGACCAGGGCGCCTGCCCCTCGCCCGGGAAGCCGGGGCTCCTCGGGGACCTCACCCACTGGATTTGGGAGGTGAAGCCCTTTGCCTCCGGATGGTCCGCTGTGCGGCCTCCGCTGCGTCCATTTGCCTCGGGGCCTGAGGACAGGGCAGCGGTGGAAGCAGGTGCCCTGCCCCCTCCCCACTCACTGAAGGCCAGCAGTCTCCCTGCCCCGCCCCGGCCCCCAGCCAGAGCCCCTCTGCAGCCAGGACTGGGGCTCCCCTCACCCAGCTACCCCATGGGGAAGCAGCGCCTTCCTGTGCCCCAGCTCTTGGGGGGCAGGGAAGACCCTCCCCATGTCGCTGCCCCGTCACCTGCTCCCAGTCCCCTGCTCTCCTCCCATCTGTTGCCCAGACGACAGAGCTGCACACAGGAGGGACAAGAGATCGCTGGAGTGTCCCCACCCCCGCCCCGGTCCTCCGGGCCAGGGACCAGGGGCGCCACCATCCCCCCCCAGCTCCGAGCAGCCTCCCGCGGAGGCCACGGCAGCCGGCAGCTGGCGCCCGTCCTGGCCCTCAGGCTGCTCCTGCCCCTAATGAAGACGTTTACAGTTTTAACCACCAAATCAAGTGCTTGACTCGGCCGAGCCCCTCCCCGGTCAGCCGCGCCGCAGCTTCATTTAGCAGGCCGGTGGCGAGGAAAAAAAAAAAAAAGAAAGAAAAAATTCATTAATTTTTATTAACAGGGAGAGCCATTTGTTCCCTGTGACAATATTTGACTTGTCGAAATGATTTTCACCTCTGCCATGAGGTGAGCGCCCCCCACATACATCACCCGATTACTCGGCGCGGCCGGCCGCAGTCATTAGGCAGTGAATTAGCGGCGGTCCCCGGCACTATTAATCACCCTGACACCGGCGCTGGCGCTGCTGACCCGCGCCCGGCCCGCCCGGCAGCCGGAGGTGCGGCCCGGAGCGGGCGCCCGGCCCTTCCCTTCGTTCCCCCAAGATCCCGATGTGCCAGCCAGGAGGTGGGCGCCCCGGTTTCTGCCGGCTGGGGGGTGGGTGCCCCGGGTGCCCCGGTTTCTGCCTCGGCAGCTTTACTTTGACATGCACCTGGCGGAGGCGGTGGCCAGCCAGCACCTGTGTACCCACCGGGAAGCTCACACCAATAAGCATGTTTGTTTCCCAAGATCCATCGGCCGGCGCGACGCCCATGCTCACCCCATTTTATGGGTCCGGGGACTTGCGTGGGGTCTTAACCTGGATGGGGCGGGGCCTGTGCTGGGAAGGGGTCCAATGGGCTGCGAGGTTCTGCTCCGGTGCCGGCCCACCCTGCGCACACACCTCCCACCCCGATGGCCCAGAAACCTGCTGGGGCGCCCGGTCAGCCAAGGTCATGGGGATGCCTTTGGCCCCTGGGGAGCTTTACAAGAACGCAGCTGACCCCTGAACAACTCGAATTTGAACGGCGCACTTGTACACGGAGTTTTCGATCGATACATGGGAAGACTTCCGGGAGATTTCCTCACGGCCGTGATGGCGTCACATCGGGGCACACCGGCGCGGAGAGGCGGTCCTGTCCCTGCTTCCTCGCTGTCAGTGCCGGAACCGCCCACTGCGCCTTTCCACGCGAGCGTGTCCTGTTTGACGCGCAGGGTTTCGGCGTCTCGCCGCCCACAGAGTTTTGTACCACGTAGGACAGCACAGGCGAGGTCCTGGCTGCCACTGCCCCTGGCACAGACCAGGTGGGCTCATGGCGTCGGCACCCGTGCGATGCCATAAGTGTATTTTCTCTTCTGTTCGGTTTTCTTAGTGACGCCGTCTCTTCTCCGGCCGCGTGGCTGTGAGAGCGTGTGCGGGGGGCACAGGTGACATGCACGGCATGCGTTAGCCGACTGTGACGTCAGCCGGGCCTCCGGGCCACAGCAGGCTGTCAGCCCCTCAGTCTGGGGGAGTCAGAGGTACATGGGGATTTCCAGTTTCACGGGGTGCGGCCCAACCCCTGACCCCGGCTGTCCCAGGGTCGGCCATACCTCCTAGTCCAGCAGGATCAGCACAGGGAGGCCTGAGGGCGGAGCTTAGAAATCTGGCTTCCGGGAAGTGTACTTTCCCCCTGAGCAGAAAGCCCGGTCACGTGGTTGGAGAGACGTCCCACTTAGCGTTAGGGACAATGAGGGATCAGAGAGGAGCGAGTCGGAAGGAAGGGGCCTGAGCAGGTGGGGCCAGAGCCCCCACCCACCGGACACCACCCGCTGGACACGGCCTGGTTGACCCTGACCAAGGCCTGCAGCCTCGCCTGCCCACACGGTCATGTCCCGGTCGCGGGCACCTGAGGGCCCCCCCGTGGGGCAGAGTGCGGCCTCCCGTGGGCTCTGGGCCGGCTGACTGTGGGTCCTTCCTGGGCAGGGAGTGACGGGCCCACCTGTCAGGGGCTGGTGGGACAAGGGACAGGCCATCTGCAGAGCAGTTGACACGGGACCAGCAGGTGGCAGTTGGCCCTTCCCCCGCCTTCCCCAACGCCACTCGAAGCATTTTTTCACATTAATCCAATTAATCATCTCTCCATTTTAAACCAATTTCTTCCCATTAACCCGGCCATCAGATCAGTATTTCAGTCTGGTCTAGAGCGGAGTTTGAGAGCCCGTGGGTGGCAGGGGGAGTCACCCGACTCATTTGTCTTCCTTCTCGGGCGGGACCTCTCGTTTTCTGTGCCTCAGCCCACCCCCTGATTTTCCTCCTTGGTGACGAATTCAGGAGTCTCCACGACCTCCCCACCTGTTCCTTCCATCCCGGTCCTTGCGGGAGGGGAAGCGGCCGTGTGCTGTGTGGATGGTTCTGGTGCTGGCTCCCAGCAGACCCCGGCGGCCGGGGTGCGGGGGTGCCCTCCGGGCCTCCGTCGGGGTCCATGACGTGACCCTGCCACGCCCAGCCCTGTTCTTGGGACCTGCCCCCTACACCGGGCCCCAGTCCGTGCCCCAGGGCCTGAGCTCCGAGAACGGGCCCTCGGTTCAGTGTTGCCGATTGGCAGGCTGGCCACGGCGGGTCACTTCCAGAAACTCCTTGAGCACCAAGGACCATGGAGGCTTCTGCCGGGTGGGGGCCGGCCCTCCTTGTGTTCTCGCGATTGCGTCTTTCAGCCAGCACCTTCTCTGCTGGTACCGTGCGGAGCAGACCGACCGGGCCTCGCCTCGCTCTGCATCCCTAGTTGTCCTTCTGAGGGGGAGGCAAGAGGGACGTGTAGGGGGCAGCGCGTGACCTCACCAGCGCGTCCTGAGGTGGGCGCTCGGGCAAGCGCCGTGAGGTCTCGGGGCCTTGTGGCAGCTTCTCCATCACCAGGTCACTGGGGCGCTTCTCAGGGCCTCCGCCAGGAGGAAATGAGCAGACCCAGGCACACACTCGCAGCCTACCTGTGGGCCTGGTGATGGTCCCAACTCACAGGTGAGCCCTACGGTCACTCCAGCGTGGGTGCACCCCCATGTCCACCCGGCGGCTCTGGCCAGGCCCGGCTGTGAGCAGGGACTCCAGTTCCTGGCGAAACGCAGGGAACTCTCGCCCGCGGATGCGCTGTCCCTCTAACCGTGAAGGCCACGGGCCACAGGCGAAGTGCCCACCACGGCTGTCTGCCCACAGGGGCCCCATGGAACAGGAGCCTGAACCCAGTGGGCTTACAAGACGGGCAGTCCCTGCCCCCGCCACCGCCCGACCTGAGGGCCTCCCTTTTCGGAAGGATCAAAGGCACTCTTTGAGAACTTCAGCGTGTCCCTGCAGTCACGCACCTGGCCTGTGGCACCTGGCGTGGACCCCTGGGGGCCTCCGCAAAGTCCCCTCCATGCACACAGGCCCCACCAGGAGCCCCCGCTGGCCCTGCCTCTCGGTGGAGCTCCGCAGGAGCCGGGCCTTGTTACTCGCTCACACCGATTCGCTTTTGTCTGCGAAGTGCAGGCTGCGGAACGCGGGGCCTGGAAATGCGCGATTTCCTGGCAGCTAATGAATTTCAGCCACATGGAAAGCAAGGTGAGGCTCCGCTGCAGCGCTCGGCCCTGGACGCGGGAAGGACCGGGGGCGAAGGGGGGCCCCGGTGTGGACACCCCACCCTGCCCCCGAAAGTGCCTCTTCAGGGCACTTCTCAACTTGGCCAGCGTTCAACAGCACGCATTGCGGCCACAGGAAAGGGGAGCCAGGCCCCCCGCCCCGAGCCCGAGTGAGCCCCGGCCCTGAGCCCAGGTGGGTGTTCAAACGAAGAGGCTGGTCTCGCCCGGAAGAGCCGAGCACGGGAGGGGTCCCAGGGGTTCTGCCATGGACCCCGACAGGCCTCCAGCCACACCTGCATGTCTCCACCCAGACTGGCCACCAGGTACAGGGGCCCACACCTCCCCACGGTGACCCGGACACTGGGGGGGGGACGGTGCAGGAGGCCTCTGAAGGCTGAGTGACCACCCCGTACCGCTGGGTATGGGGCCCCTGTCCCAAAATACCAGGGGCAGGGAAAAGGGGCCCATTTGGCTGCTGAAAGGCAGGTGATCAGATTAGCCTGTGGCCAGCCCACCCACAAATGGCCCACTGAGGGAGGAGGCAGGCCCCACAGCCCCCTGGTGCAGGCTGCAGCCGGTTTCCCACCCCCCCGCACCGCCCCTCGGAACGGCTTCCGCAGAGCCTCACGTCGTCGACACAGCTGGGCTGTGCCGGCGCCACCGGCTCGCGGCCGTGACCTCATTCCTCCTGCAGGCCACCTCCCGGCCCGTGCCCCTCTCAGGCCACCCGCCTGCCACCAGCACTTAGGCAGCAATTCCTCACACTCCAGACCCCTGGCCGCCAGCGCTCGGCTGGCCACGCGTGGCATGTGCGCCGTCTGACCCCCCCCCCCCACCGACGGCCCACGGGGGAGGCAGGCGCCAGCTCCAGCTGGAGGATCGGAAGCCCATGCCGCTCGGCACAGCAGCCCCGGCTTCAGCGCCCCGACCCGGCGGCCCCGGCACCCCACATGCGCGAGAACGTCCCTCTGGGAGCTGTCGCCCCGACCCTGCCACCCGACACTGATGCTGCTTCCGAAAATTAGAAACGAGGGTCAGGAAACCCTTCCCTGGAGAATCTGCGTCTCCTCGGGTCGCCGGTGCCACCCTCTGCCAACCCGGGACAACCTAAAATTATTCCAAATCGCTTCTCAAACCTTAGAAAACCACGAAACAGAATGATCTCCTGTGTTTGTCACACATTATACTTAAGCCGTCGGCCGGACGTCTGAGCGGCAGAGAACCCACAGCGCAGCAGCCTCTGAGGTCTGCCGAAGGCACAACGGCAGGGACGGCGGGCGAGCGCCACGGCCACAGACGATCCGCACCCCCGACTACTTTAGGGGGATGGCGAGGCCAGCTGGACAGAGAGCAGAGTGGTGTCCAAGCTCCCCCCGCACCCTCGGGCAGGCCAAAGACTGGGCAGGCGGACCTGTCCCCAGAGGTCCCCTAGCAAAGACGGTGCCGTGAGGGAGGACCCTGGCCACTACCCGCTGTTGTGGGCTGGACTGTGTCCCCCCCACAACTTCCGTATGTAGAAGTCCTCACCCCCAGGTCCTCAGAATGAGACCTTATTTGGAAATAGGGGCTTGCAGATGAGCTGGTCCCTGACCCCACACGACTGGGTCCTCATAAGAGGGGGCGTTTGGACGCAGACACGCACACACAGGGAGAACGCCGCGTGAAGACGAAGCAGGGGTGGGCTGAGGGGTCTACAAGCCAGGGGACACCCAGGAGGCCAGCAGCCACCAGGAGCTGGGGGCGGCCAGGGGCGGGGTCGCCCTCCCAGCCCCAGAGGGACCGGCCCTGTGACACTGGACCTTGGAGTGCAGCTCCGGACCTGGGAGCGACCGGATCTCTGGGGCTGAAGCCCACAGCGTCAGGCTCTATCGGGTCAGCCCAGGACGCTCACACGCCCATTTCTTGGACCAACAGACTCCTCTTCCCATCTTCTTACTGAGCGAGGATAGCACACAAGGCTGTCGAAGGGGCTCTCACGCAGACCATCGAGGAGGACGCGTGGTCTGGACACAGGGTTGTACTGAGAGAGTGGCCGGATGGGTCCGGGCGGATCCGGTGTCTCTTACACATACCCGGTGTGGGGGGGCGTGTGCTGGGGCCCCCACACGTGCCCCCGTCCCGAAAGCGTTGGAGAAGCTGCATTTACCAATCCCTAGGCCCTGACATCACGCTTGGGCTGTGCGCACTGACCCTTGACCCTTGACCTCCTGCCGCCTGGGCATCTGAGGCTACAAAGCAGGGACCCCGTGGTCCACCCGGACCCGCTCAGATGGATGATGCTGGAGGTTGAAGGACGGCAGAGCGTAGACCCCGCCCCCGCCTTCGGGGTCACTCTCTCTGAGGCAGGGGCAGCACGGGTCCCTCCCGATGGGCGGGCGCATCCCCGATCGTTCCCTACCAAGGGCAGGGCCGGCGACCCCGGGCAGCGAGCGAGGCCGCCCTGGGGCCTCCCCGGTTCCGATCCTCTGTGCTCCCCCGGGAAAAGCTGCTCTTTGTTAAATACCTCAGGCGGCAAGCGGCGAAGGGGACGGAGGACGGAGTCCAGGGAGCCGGCACCGGTGGGGGCGGGGCGGGGGGGGGGGAGAGCGGTTCCTGAACGCGGGGGTTGGTGGGAGGCGGTGAGAGCTGTGGGTGTAGAAGGGTAGAAGGTGGCGGCCCTCACACACCCCGCCCGCGCACGGATGCGGTGCCACCGAGCCACAGGCTCACGAGCGGTTACCGTGACAAACGGGACCTGATGTTCGTTTCACCACAATTACGAAAACAAGCCCGTTCTTGGGCTGAAGCTTCGGCGAAGCGCGGCTGCCTCCTCCCGGGTGTTCGGGTCCATCCTCTCGGGAGGAAATCCCGATTCTTTCCGAGGCCACCCGTGTGCCCCCTCCTCCAGGCCCCGAGACCCTGGTGGGTGGTGGCAAGTCCAACACAAGGGGACTTTCCCAGGATGGGAGGGAGCCCAACCCCTCCCCCCACACACACATACACACTCACCGTCAGCTCGGGGCCTGGGGGACCGGCAGGGAGGCTCAGGGACACAAGCAAGGCCCCCGGAGCCGCCTCCGAATGAGTCCACCTGCCCAAGAGGCCCAGGGACAAAGTGCCTCCTGAGCGAGGGGACCGGGCCGGGTCACTCGGACGCCTGGGAAGTGATTTTAAAACCTAACTATTCTCCCACTTTTTTTGTTCACCATCTCGGGCGCCTGGGGGACCTCCCAGGGCCCGGCAGGTACGCGACCCCTGACACCCCAGGGACCCGCCGGGTGAAGCCCCTCCACCGCGCCCGGGTTCCGAGGACAGAAGCGCTGACAGCCGCTCCGGGCCCGCGGGCCGCGGCGGGAGCCGCCTCTCCGGACCGGCTCTCTGGCAGCCCGGCGCGCGCGGGGGCCTTCATTGTGGGGCCTTTGCTGGCAGGAAGCCCTGCCTCGTCCGTCCCGCGGGCCGCCAGCATGGTAATGAGACAGTTTCTATGGAAATGAGCTTATAACTATTCATTTTCTCCCCATTCCCGACCCATCCACAAAGAGGTTTTCCAGAATGACCCCCGTTCTCCTACCCCCAACATGTCCTCACGCCATCGCCCGCTCGCTAATCAGCCCGAGGAGAAGGGAGGGAGGAAATACTGTCCTTTGACAAGATGTGGGAAAGCCCTCGGTCGGCGCTCCGTGTGGCTGTGACCAGAAAACAAAGAGGCCTGGCTGGCCCGGGGGCCAAGTCTCCAGTCCACTTCCCCAGCACTTTCCGGCGGGTTCTGCCGAGGCGGGAGGCGCCGCTCGGCCCTCCCCGGAGAGGCTCCGAAACCCTCGTGTTTGCTGGAACTTTGGGCCCCGGCCCTGCCGCTCGCCTCGCTGGCCGGCCGCGCGGAGCCCCGACCCCTACACCGCCTCTCCTCTGCTTTGAGGGTCTCAGCGCTCGGAGGCGCAGCGTCAGAACAGAGAAGAAGATCCGTGAACCCGAGGGGCGGAGGGGGGTCTCCTGTCGGCCTGAGAGTCCACACCAGGGCCCCGACCCGCCGACCCCTCCCTGGCGGGCGGCCTCGGGCAGCGCACCTGCTCTCTGGACCAAGCCTCCTGCCACCGTGCAAGCAGAGGCGAGAGACTTAAACTGGGCCGTTCCCGCTGAGCGCTCGGCATGGCACCTCCGGCGAGGGGTTTGGTGGCCCTCCCTGGAGGGTCTGGTTGTCATCTGGGGCTCGGGCTCTGGGATGCCCCGATCCTGGCTGCGGCAGGGAAGGGGGCCCTGATCGCTCCTCGGGCCCTGGCATTCTGTGTCACCTTCTGCTGGGCCGGGGGTGTTCCTGGGGTGGGGGGGGCAGGTCCTGGCCTCTCTGTGTCTTCCAAAATGCCAAGCGGCTGCTGCGCACACAGGAGCGGCTCCCTGAGTTCATCCGTGGTGGGGGGGGGGGGGACACGTGATGTGGGGAGACTGGGGCCGACCAGCCTCCCAGCGTGCAGGTGCCCAGGCCAGCGGTCACTCGGTGCCTTCCCGGCCCATCAGGATGACCCCAGCACAGAACCCCCACCCTCCCCAGGGCCTGGAGGCTGATCCCCCAGGGGCTGTGGTGAGACCCTTGGCCACAGGAGCTGCCCGTGGCCGGTGCCCGCTGTGGACAACTGGCAGCTGGTGCGGCTCCCGCCTCGGGCCGTGGGCTGAGCAGACACTAACACGGGAAAACCCCGTCGGCCTTATCTCGTCACCTGACCTTTATCTCGTCACCTGTCGTTTCACCTCGTTAAACGACAGGTGAACTTTCGTACAAGCGTGTCCCGTGTGGTCTTGGGACCCTTCTCCCGTCTCCTTCCCTGGGCCGAGCCCGGGGGCCCGGAAGTCTGCCCCCCAACCTGGGCGAACTGTGCACACTTTTTAAGGGAAAGCGCTCAGCGAGGGCCGCGCCCCACCCCCCAGCGACCCCACCCACGGATGCGCGGTCACAGCTTCTCAAGGAAATATCAGTTTTAAAATTTCACCAACTCAGCAAAAACCCTGAACAACTGCAGCTTCGGTATAGGTTTAAAAAAAAAAAATAAAATCCACGTGTTTACAAAATTTTAAGTGCCTCCCCTTTAAACGATCGTTTTCAACGGAAAACATTTAAAACACCAGACCAGGTCTGGCCCGTCTTTGGAAAGGAGCCTGGTGGAGGACAGGACCCAGGCCTGACCCTGTTTGTCATCTGCGTCTTGGCCGCCACGGCGCCGCCTCCAGGGAAAGGGCAGACCTACGCTTGTCCGCACACGACAGACACCCGGGGCCGGACGGACACGCCAAATGTTCTCTCTCGGGGACGGGACAGGACGTCTCAATTTAAAAAATGTTTCTGTATTTTCTATTGTGATCCTTATTTTATAATTGCACGGTGTTATATTTTCTGCTAGAAATTCAGGTGGGAAGAGTGGGGTCTCAGCCCGAGGGACCGGGCGCCAGGGCTCCCTACCACTGCTTTCCACGGCATCCGGTCCCCGAGGCTCAGTGGCTCCCTCGGGACACTCCGGGGACCATAGGTCCCACTGAGGCAGCTGCCCGCCACGTGGGTGTGTGCTGCTCCCACAGAAGCCACTACGCACCGGGAAGGAGTGAGTGTCAGGCTCTGACGTCCCTGCCCCGACTTGGGAGGGGGGCCAGCTGGTGGCCCTGCCGACCGCCGGAGCACCGAGGCTCTCTGCATGGGTCCCGCCCTGTCCCCTGGGGTGGAGACAAAACCCCCCGAGAGGAGGCCCCCGGGGAGGCCGGAGATGCTGGCAAACCCTGTCCTCCCTCAGAACAACACTCTGTGCCTCTTTGGGGAAAACTGACCTGATTTAGGGCTCATTCTTTTTTTTTTTTAAGTAACGGTCATCGACCTAACAAACCCAGCCCCCCAAACAGAAGAAATGGCGACGTTTTCTTCTGCAGAGACAGACGCCCGACGATTTGCCGTAGAAATCACCTCCCCCCCTTGCAAGAACGATTTCCCCCAAAGCCACCGAAAATCAAACTGGTGACAATTAGCACCCATGGTAGCCCAATCGAGCGCCTGGCAGCCGCCGGAGGAGCCAGGCCGGCAGCCGGGGCCCAGCCCCTCGCCGGCCGGGCAGCCCGTGGTCTATCACCGCCCAAGTAGGTTATCGGAGCCGACGGCAGAGGGAATCCAGGAGATATATTAGCGCCAGGGGACATTCGTCACCTCCTCTGTCTCTCCTTCTCCCAGAAAGTCGGTGATGAATTTGCAAATGGCCCTGCATTATGACAGAGCATTTTCCCTCTCCATTATTTATCCCTTCCCCAAGCCCCTCGATCAGAGGCCACAGTGACAAACGCACAAATAAAAGGCAGAGACAATATTTTAGCAACCCTGTTGTAAATCTCCCTCTGCACGTTATTAATTGAAGGAAGTCCGCTCGCTCCGCCCGCCACGCTGGGGAGGACGGCAAGGGGACGGCGGGATGGCTTCGGCCGCCGAGGTTTTGTTCAAGACGCAGCCGAAGCCGCCTCCCCCCCACCCCGCCCCCTGCACCAACGCAGGCACATCAGGCAAAGTGGCAATAGGGCCCTTTGCAATGGTCTCATTTTTCAGGAGCCCAGGCGGTGGCCCAGCGAGGGGGGGAGGCAGGGGACCAGGCGGGGGTGGGCACCGTCCTTTCTTCTGCGCCCGAGGACGCCACCGTGCAACCCGGGGACCGCGAGGCGATGAGCGTCATCGTGAGCGGTCGGCTGCCGCCTTGGTTTTCTTTTAAAATCTCCAAGAAAGGCACTGTGGGCTGCTGGCCCCGCCACCTGCCTCGTGGCCCATCAGGAGCCAGCTCTGGGTCCCCAGAGAGGTCGCTTCCAGGGACCACCCCCCTCCCCTCCCCGGGGAGATTAGCGAGGACAGCGGCAGCCTGGCCCTGCAGAGGAGCCCAGTCGGGGGTGTCAGGAAGGCCGCAGCCCGGAGCTCCGGGCCCCAGGGTGTGGACCTGTGGGGTGGGCCTGGCTCTGGAGCTGTGGGAGGAGCGGGGGCAGAGGAGACCTATTCACGCAGTCCCTCCCCTCACCCGCATACCCCCAAGACTGATTTCTGGTGCGTGTGGGTGTTTTTAATGATGGCACTTGAGTTTCTTCCTTTGCTCACACCGACTCCCTAGCGGGTTTCACGGTCCTCCCAGCCCTGCCCGGCTGCCGCAGCCCACGCTCATCCCCCAGGTCCTCTGATGTCAAGGGGTGATGGGAGCCTGGGGGGTCCTGACCTGGGCTGGCCTCCTGGCCTTCCTCCACTCCGGCGGCACCACGGTCGCCCCGGCATAAAGGACCCTCGGCAGGCAGCATGAGGCTTTGGCGGGTGTGCCCGTATTTGGGGACCTGAGAATGCTGGGGACGCAGCTGGGACCATCGGGGGCTGGGAAGTGGGCATGGGGGAGAAAGCCCCGGAAGCTGCCTGAAACTGGCCCCCCCCAGGTCACGGGGTTGTAGGGTACAGGGGTCCTGGCACTGGACAGGACACACTGCCACCCTTTCTCACCACGCCCTGCCTGGCACCTTGTCCCTGAAGGTTCAGGCCAGCCCCAGAATGCAAGGCCACAGTGGCCGAACTCACAGCTCTGTCCCCTCCTGTACGCCCCCGTCGGCCCATTCAGGGACGTGGTGGTGACTGCCAGGCGGATCCTAACTAAGGAGCCATCACGGGCCAGGCCGGGCCAGCAGGTCCCCATGACGGAGCCCAGCAGCCTGTGGTGGGGGGGGGGGGTGCAGGGCTCCGAGGCGGGGAACTCAGACAAAGGGGCTCGAGAGGGTGGCACAGGTGCAGGGGCAAGGCCTCGCGAGGTGGGCTTCGCCTCACTTTTTGTTCATCGGCCTAATAATTGCTTCGGAAGCAAGCCCTGATTTTCTTGGCCGGAAGCTGGGGCAGGAAGACCCCCTGGAACCGTGCTCCCGAGGTTCCGAGCCCGGGCCTCCGGCCCGACATGCGCTTTTAGTCTGAATTCCGCGAGACAAGCGCGGCGCGTTATTAAATATAATTGCCGGTTACGGAAGCGGTGCGTTTGCTGAGTTTTCTGCACAAGCATGTGTCCCGCACATCCCGGTGCCGCGAGTTTAATATTCAGCTGGTGTTTACTTAGCGTACGACTGTTAATCAGCGTAAATTAAATGTGTACTTGAAACCCCCACTTAAAGCCATGCTAATTATTTTTTTTTTTTGATCCAAACAGGACGGCCTTTTCCGAAGGGGTGGATTGGGGCTTCCGGGTCCAGACGCCAGCCAGAGAAACGGTTGCCAGCGCTGAGCACGGGCCTCCGGAGACACGCACGGAGGCTCTTCCTGCGCCATCTCTCCTGGGGCGCATGGCTGGGTGTGCCTGTGGGGGGCCCCGCCTGGGCCCCGCCTGGTGGCCGCCCTGTGTGGATGAGCCGGCGGTCTGGTGGTGGGGGGGTGGTGACAGCTGGGTGCTCCCCTCCGGCCACCATTGCCCATGAGTGTGCTCGGGCCCGGAGGGGGGCCTGCCAATCAGAAGAGGTGGGGACGGCAGACCCAACAGTGAGGGCCAGGGGTGGGGTCAGCCCTTGTCCCACTTGGAAGAAGGGGGGCACACCTGAGCTCTGCCCAGGAGCGGGGTCTGGCCTGGCCTGGCTGCCCAGCCGCAGGACGTGGGCTGGGGGGAAGATGGTCCGCACCCCTGGGCAAAGGCCCTCCTGCCTAAGGACAACAGGGGCTTCCCGAGGCCCGAGACACCGGCCTCGGCATCTCGGGAGCCCAGGGCCAGGCTGTGGGGGAGTCATGTGTGCGGTGCTCGGAGGCCGCTGGTGCAGCCAGAGGTTGGAGGTGTGCGGCAACACAGCTTCATCCTAGAGGCCATGGGCCCTGGCTCCTAGAGACCCCTGTGGGGACACACAGGCCCCAAGAGGGAGCTCAGGCCCGGAGAAGGCAGTGCAGGGAGCGGGAGCCCCCTCTGGGAGGCGGGTTGGGGCAGGAACCCACAGCGCTCTGTGCCTCCTCCGAGTCTCCGAGTCTCTATCACCGCTGCTGGGGCCTGGCGGTGCCTGTCCAGAGGGTCAGTGAGCCAGAGCATGGCGCTGCCTGCGCAAGGACCTTGTCCACCCCCGACACTGGGGGCCGGGGCCCCCTGCGTGGTGTCCCCTCAAGGATGGGCAGCTCCTGCGAGAAGACAGGCAACCAGGACGGCGCGCACGTCGCCCTAGGCAGGCCTCGGGGGCCGGGAAACCTCTCGGAACTCGTCCCCGCGGCTGCGGACCTGACACGCGGCCCAGGGCCGCCCGCGGAAGCTCTCGCTCACTTGCCTGGCCCCAAGGGCTCTGGGCACGCCTCACTGGACCCAGACTTCAGACAAATGGGAGGAAAAGAGACTCGGGAGGGCAATTCACAGTCGTGACACTGTAGTTGAACGTCACTCTCCAGCCAGCGACCGGCGGGGCTGTGGAGCTCACGTCCCCAGCAAGCGCTCACTGCTCAGCCAGGACTGTGGTTCTCAGGTGGAGAGCTGTGAGGGACAGCAGTGGACCCTGGACCTCCCTGTCGTCATGGCAACACCACCCAGCAGCTCCTGCCCCCGTGATGCCATCAGTGGTCCAGCTGCCTTTGTCTCTGCACTTGGCAAACGGGTCACAGTGTGTGAGCCCCCCGCCCCAGGTGCAGGGCCCAGGGCCTGAGGCACCCCGATCCCTGTCTGGTCTGGAGACGGGGTGGACTAGGCCTAAGCCCCCCCCGAGTCACACAGAAGGGGCCTCTTACGGGGCTCCTATGATTAAAGAGCACCTTGCACCTTCTTCTTCCGAGGGGTGGACGCCCCTCTGCCACCGAGGCCAGAGCCCAGGGGGCTGCTCCGGCCCCCAATCCCAGCCTCGGCCTCACCCAGCTGGGCCCATCTGGACTGTTCCTTGGGTGCCTTTCCTTCTTCCACTAAAGAAGGTTCCCAAAGGCCGTGTTCCGATTGGACTCCCACCTGCTTGGGAAGAGGGAGGCCAGCAGGTGAGAAGATCCACCTGATGCCAGAGCCACGGGTCTAGCGGCCGCCCAGCCTGGATCGGGGCGGAGGCCAGTGTGGACGGCGCCCAGGTGTTTTTCCACCTCAGGTAAGTCCTTCCTGGATACAACACTAGGCAAGGTGGGTGAGGGTTTTAGACTCCAGGACGGAGAGGGACTGGGGCCACCAAAGCCCCAGCCCAGGGGCGAATGTCCCCACCACCCCACCCACTGGGCTCCTGGCGGACAAGGGCCCGCCGGAATCGCACAGGCGTGCAGACCCGGTGCAGGGCAATGTCTGTTGGTGGCCCAGCCCTGGCCACGGTCGGCCTCTCTTCTCTGTGGCCTCCATTCCACAGGAATGGGGGGGGGGGGAGCCCTCCTCGGGTATAACCTCTTCCTGCTGCAAAACCTGGGCTCTCTCTCGGACACCGGCCCCCGCGTTTGGTCAGGAAGGGACAGAGAGTCCCAAGGGCCCGCTCTGGTTCCTCCCACAGACAGAAGGCAAAGGGCAGGTTCCAAACAGCCGCCCGGGCTGCAGATCCACAGGGCGCAGGCCCTGGGTGGCCCGCACCTGGAACTCCCGGGGGCTCCTTCCAGGCCCCCGGCACCCTTCTTGGCAACCTGCTATGCTGTCCAGGAGGATACCCCAGGGTTCTCCTGACCAAGTTCGTCGCACGAGGGATGCCTTTGACCAAGACAGAACCACCTTCCCACGGACGTCTGGCCCATTCAAGGTCACTCAAAGTCTTCTCACCCAGCAGCCCGACCGCACAGGAATCCCTGCTTCAGGGGGAACGGGGCCACCGCCCCCTCCTGCCTCTCAGAGCCGCCTCGGCCAGGCCAGGCTCGCCCACCGGGGGACGGAGGGATATGGGGGAGGCAGAGGCTGGGTGCACCCCCAGAGCCCATTCCGACAGCCAGCAGCCCCGGCCCCTCCCCACCCCATGCCCCAGGGAGGCCGGAGCACATTTCTGGGGTCCCAGAGACCAGGGGCTGGCTTCCTGTTTGACCACCAGGTGGGGGACAACCCACACAGGGGTGCAGACAGGGCCCAGGGGCTGGACAGACACTGGCCTGCCTCAAGCCACACTCGCCGCCCCTGCCCCCTGCTCCCAACGGGCCCTGTCTGGGGGCTGCCACCCGGACACCACCCACCACATCCCAGCGAATGGAGGTCACTGAGCTGTTTGCAGAAGACACTCCAACCAGAGAGTCCTACGGCGGGACTGGCTCGGCCAGGACGCACCATGGCCCAGCCACGGCTTGGGGGTCAGAAATCCAGGGGTGCCTGGGAGGCCCCAGGAAGAAGTCGGAACAGGAAGGGGAGCGTCCCCTGGACCCCAAACTGCAGAACGATGCTCGCCGGGGCCAGGGCTGCCTGCCACGGGGGTGCCCTGTCCCTCAGGGAGGGGAGGGAGCCCACGGACGCGGTGCCACCTGCTCTGGGAAGGGGTGACTGGCAGCTGCCAGGCGGAACAGCTCCTTCCACATTCGGAGGGTGGGCTCCTGGGCCTGCGGAGCTGCCTAATGAGGGACGCCTGCTAGAGTGGGGGTGTCTGTCTGGGACTTGGCTCTCCTTCATTTCTCTGGGGGCTCCCGCCCGTCCCTCAGGCCAGGGCACCCTCCACGCAGCCGCCCTGACTCCCAACCCCACCCACCACCCTGCGGTTGTGGGGCTATGAGCGCTGCGTGGGGCTGCGTGAGGACACCACGGTGGAGAGGGCTGAGGGGTGCGGGCCCGGGGGGGGGGGGAGACACCTTGCAGGCAGGAAGCAGACCCTGCTGACTCTGTTGCCCCCGCGGCTCTCAGCTCGGCCTGGCCCAGGGCGTTAGCCCCCAAGCCGAGGAATTGCTTAGGAAATGAACGGGAAGCAGCCCCCAGCAGTAAACGGGACCGGGCCTGGCGCTGTGGCTGGAGCACGTCGGCCGGTGTCGGCCTCACCCCCGGCTGGGGAACCTCGGATTGCCTTCACGGAGCCTCTCCCTTCTGCTCCCAGCCCCAGGCTCCCAAGGGAAACGGGGGAGCTGGCTGCCCAGGACCCCACAGAGCGCCAGGGACCTGCCGGGCCTGCCGCCTGGCTCCGGACGCTCCTGCACCTTGCCTGGGAGCAGAGGTCTCATGCGGAACCCCAGAGAGCCCATGGTCAAGGTCAGGGGTCTCATCCTTCCCCGAGACACTGCAGGGCAAAGGTGGCCATTTCTCCCACTTGCACCCCGTTCCTCTAAGACCAGACAGCAGAAATAACCATGGGGGGGAGGGGGAGTCAGCACGGGAGACCCTCAGCCCAGGACCTCAGCTCAATGCAAGCCCCCTGGGGCCCGCTGCCACACGCAAGGCTGGGTCCCAGAGGACCTGGTGGGCGGCCCCTGCCTTCCTGTGAATTTCCAAGTCGGCCTGAGTCCGACTGTGGAGGGAGGGACGGAAGGGACGTGAGTGGGGCCAGACGTACCCGTCGCACACTCAAGGGCACACAGGTCACCTTTTCCTCCTCCAGGTCCAACGTTATCCGGCCCCTGAGACGTGCTCTCACGTCACTGCTTAGAAGTGAACACACATGCCTGCAGACGCACATACAGGCACACGTACCCCTATACACGTACACGCTTACAAACACACTCGTGTGTGCATGCACACATGTACAGGCACACATGCATGTGTGTGCACCCATGTAAGGCATACACATGTGTGCATTCACACACATGCACGTGGACGCATGTGCAGGGCACACACGAATCATGTGCACAGATGCCCTCAAGAGACCTCGTGGTGGCGCACCGGCGGCGCAGCGGGTCACCCCCGGGAGCCGCATCTCACAGGGTCCCAGATGACCTGTGCGGCAGCGCCCGACTGTCCGCCCTCCTCGGAGGACAGGTTTGGGTTGGGAGGCCTTCTCACTCGGCGGGAAGTCAGTACCGGCTGAGCTGAGCCCCCAGGGTCTAGCAGAGGCGTCGGGGGTGTGAGGAGTGGGGTGCAACCTGGGAGGGAGGAATACCCAGCACCCAAGACTTCTCGGCACAGAATCCGCAGGGTCAGGGGCGTCTGAGCTTTTTCCCGCTCAGCAAAGCCCCCACTAATGCAGAAAGCTGGTTTCCTGACCGGTCCCGTTCCTCAGAGGGCCTGTGACCAGGTCCTGGTGGGGACGCTGTGAGAGTCCCCAACGTGGTGGCAGCTCCTCCTGCCGATTCTCCTGACGGGGGAGCCCCTGGGGCCATGCTGACGGCAGCTGGGCCTCCGGGGATGGGGCTCCCCACATGCTGGGCGGCAGGGAGCCGGGGTTCATGCCGACAAATTCGATCATCAGCCGGCACCCACCTAGATAGATGGCACTTCCTTTCTTTCTTTTCTTTTTTTGAAGATTTTAATTATTTAGTCTTAGACAGAGGGGAAAGGAGGGAGAAAGAGAGGGAGAGGAACATCAATGCCCAGCTGCCTCCCGCACCTGCCCCCCCAGGGACCTGGCCCTCAACCCAGGCCTGTGCCCTGACTGGGAACTGAACCGGCAATCCTTTGGTTCACAGGCCGGCACTTAGTCCAGTGAGCTGCACCAGCCGGGGCAGATTGCACTTTGCTGATCAGGTTGTCAGAGCCCCAGGGTGGGCAGGAACGGCCTTGCCTGTGGCTGTGACCCCTGCCCCGGAGGACGGAGTGAGGTGTTGGCCGGAACACCCCTCCCCCAGGCACATCAGGTGGTCCCGCAGGCCAGCGGAGGCAGTGGGTGCTGCCCGAATCCTGGGGCTGGGTCCCCTTGGGGGGCAGTGGTGGTGCCTGGGACCTTCCTCTGTGGGTGGTGGTGGTGGAGCCAGAGGCCAGTGCGCTGGGCGTCTCCCCCCCAGGGACAGGGCCCAGGTGGCAGGAGGGGTCCCCACAGCTAGGACTGTGGTCTGCAGCGCTGTGCAGGGGTCCTGGGTCAGCCAGGATAGGGCACCTGGCAAGACCCCCTGGCTCTCTCCTTCCTCCCAAAATATCCTCGTGGGGCCTTAGCTGGGAGGGCGCCGGGTTGGAAGCTCCAGGGTCGGGACACACCCCACCTCCCACGCAGACCCCAGGTAAGCTCCCTCGGGCTGCACGCACGGGGCACCACGAGGGGCTCAGACGTGCAGGAGACCCAGCCCTTCCCCGGATCTCCAGGCCCCAAAAAGGGATTAGAACGTGTCAAACATTGAGTCATTTTCTTCTGTAAGAAGAAAGGAAGGGACACAGACAAGGCATTGGCAGGAGCTCAGCGCGGGTCCTGGAGCCCCCTGTCCTGGCACCCCACCCAGCGGGCGGGGACGTGCCCGAGTCCCCAGCCTGGACAGACGTCCACTTGGTTTGGCTGACCCCAGGTCACTGGGCCCCTTGCCCAAACAGCTGGCGAAACCTGGGTCCACTGAATTCAGGCCACGTGGGCTGACACAGAGGCCAGAAACCAGCCACGGGGCCTCCCGAGTTCCCTGTTACACCGACACCCTCTTCTTATTTCTATTTAAAATGGCAGATGACCAAAAAGACTGAGTGCTGGCTTCCGTGTGCATGTGCATGCGTGTACACGTGTGCTCCCCAGCCCCACGAGATCTAACGAGAACCACGGCAGCAGCCCGCGTTCCAGACACTCAGGGTCCCCTACCGGAAAAGCTGCTATGACGGACCTGCACCCAGCCCGAAGGGGTGGCCCAGGAAGCCCGGGAGCCGGCCCAGACACCCCCGGGGAGGTGCGGGATGCAGTGTGCATGGCGGAGCCATGCCAGGGCCCCTGCTGGTGAAGCGGTTTCCCCGGGCGGCCACCCTCTGCCCTTCCAGGCACTGCCTGTCGGTCACAGCTTGGCCAGCAGACGAGGACGTGAACTCCCCATCCTCCTTCGGGAACCGAGAGTATGTCCAGGTGAACGCCCACTCCGGTCCGCGCTGTGGCTCGGCGACCCCCACGCTGGGCCCACCCACATGCCAGGGCTCACTGCGTCTCGGCGTCGGGCTTGGACGGTCCACACCAGAGGAGCCGCTCCTACCCCTGCACGTCCCCTGGACGTGTCCCCCGCCCCGAGGCCCAGGGTGGTTTGAAAGCGGGAGACAGGCAGCGAGGAAGGGGTGCGGGGATGTGGCCAGGAGGGTCAGGTGCAGGGTGCTGGTGGGAACCCTGGCGCCCAGGGCTCCGCACATCAGCCAGGCGGCCGGTCCTGAGCGCGTTCACAGATGTTTTCACTCGGCTTCGTAAACGGGCTCCAGGTCTAAGACACGGCTGTTTGTTCTAGAAATCGGAAGGTCTCGCCTGGCTGTGAAAGACGCCTGACCCTCCCCTGCCCGAGCCCCGCCCCCCCCTTCCTGGAGGACCAGACCCCACGAATGGGCCTGGGGGAGGGGCGGGCTGGCACCGCTTTCGGTTCCTCGGGAGCTGGGACGTAAACTGCGCTCCCAGCTCCTCGGGCTGACGGTTTGCGTTGGGCTCTGGCCGCGGCGTCCGCCCCCATGGGTGGCAAGTGCTCATCGTGACACCAATTGTTAAGGAAGCTCATGCGTGAGGCATGACCCAGCCCCAGTCAAGCCCAAGGGCTGTTGGCTCCAGAGGGCCGGAAAAACTGTCACCTGGCACAGCGGCGCACGCCTCTGTCACTGCACAACTGGGGCCAGGCTGGGTCTCCGCTGGGCAGCACTGTGACGGATGTTCCAGGGTCACCGCCACCCCCCCCCACACTAAGAAGGGGAGGTACGTGCTCCAGGAGCAACCCGACTCTGTCCCACCCACCGTCCCATCTCTTTCTCTCTGCTCCCCACCGGCTCTCAAAGATGGGGCCTAGCCCAGCACGACAGAATAAGGCGTTTCTCCCACCCCATTCGTCAGCCCCCTGTTACTCGGCCGGCCTGTTGTTTACGCAGCGTCGGGATGCGCCCCTCGCTTGGGACTCACTCCCGCCCCTGGAAGCCGGGAGGGCGTGCAGGGTCCAGGCGGAGGCCAGGCCAGGCTTTGATATCTCACTGATAACGTATTGTACAATTAGATCAATTTGACAATTTCCATTATGGCTGATAAAATATTTATCGAGCCTTGGAGATGCTGTCTGATCTCTGCACCATTTGTTCTGCTAATGGTGGGGGGGGGGGGGCAGGGTGCCAAGGCCCAGACAGGCAGACCGAGCTGGGAGCCAGGGCTCCTCCCCGCCTCCCCATTAGCTTTGCAAATTGCCGGCCCCGGCCATAAATTACCGCCCAGCCCCGTGAGATTGATGCCCGGCTGACAGGGCAGGTAGGTGACTCGCGATGACATTGTTTCACAGACGCATTAATCACGGCGGAAAGGGGAAAATACCCTCAAATTGGCCCATAAGTCTAAACATTAAGGAATGAGAAGCAGGCGGCTGGAGGACGGTTTCAGCAAGAGCTGGAAATTGGGAAATGGAAAAACATGTTCTATTATTTAACAAATCATCCTGATCCTTCCCAGGGTTTTTGCTCGGAGTTCCGGGGAGCCCAGACGAGGCTGGGCTCTCTGGCCATCGGCGGGGCTTAAGAAAGCTGGCGGAGGTGGCCTCCTCCGTGCCAGGGCTTCCCTGGCCGGGGACAGGCGTGAGGGCTGGGGCTCAGAGCCTGTTCGGAGCTGGCTGGGCCGGAGCATCCACTGCAGCCCAGCTTCTCTGCGGTGAGCCGAAGGGAGTGCAGTCTTCTTAGGCCAAGGCCACTGCACTCCGAGCTGCGCCTGGAACCCCAGGGGAGGGCCTGGGGCCGTGGGGCCCAGCGGGGCAGAGTGGGAAAGCGCTCCGGCTACGGTCCCCCCCCCCACCCCACAACCTGGCCCTCAGCCGCAAGTGTGCCTACGAGCGTCTCATTTCCGCCGCCCCGGGCTGGCCTGTGCAAGTGACATTCGGCTGCAGCCGATAAAAGGCCGTTAACGAACTGCCCCCGAGTCAGAGCGCCAACCTGGCCTCGCAGCAGATGAAAAGCACGCACGTCGCTGAGGGAGGGACAGCCCGGGTCTGGAGCCCAGGCCCGGCAGAGACCAGCGGGGTCGGGGGAGGCAGGGGTCGGAGCCCTGACCCTCGGCCTGTGCCCTCCCGGGCTGCTGGGCTCGTCCCGAGCCGGAGGCCCCATGTGGGCCCTCGGTAGCCACGGGTCTCCTCGGAAGGCCACAGCGCAGAGTAATTAAATTAAATTGATGCTGTCCCTGCTTTGAGGCCACCCTTGATTTAAGGCCAGAAAAGGAAGCAATTAAATTTAATAAAAACCAGGTCCCCGAACAAAGACGGGTGGCCAGGCGGCCGTCCGGAGGCAGCATCTGCCGGAGCGGGACCACGGCGTCGGGTGCCGCCGACGTCGGGTTGGAAATGGAAGGAACGCTCGCCCTCCAGAGGCTCCCCCCAACACGCGGCTTCACGACACGGGTCTCGCTAACGACTTCGTCCAAAACCAGGACAGACCGTCCCTCTGGGGGTGGCGGGGGCACTCATCATGGAGGCTGGCTCCCGGAGCTGGACACCCACGGGCTAGGTGGGCAGGCGTTGCCGGGGCCCCGGGTGCGTGTTCCCGGAATGGGGGTGGGGGTGGGGGTCGCCGCGCAGAGACTGGGGTGAGGAACGGGAGGTGGCCGCCATGGTGGCACACCGCCTACCGAGACCACGGCGGCAGTCCCCAAGTCCAACCCGTGCCCCCAAACCACACTTGGCCCAGAAGCCCTGGGGAGCAGCTGGCCCCCTTTCCTGTGAACGGAGCCAGTGGATGTGCACCGCCCATGGCGGGTCCTCTGGCCCTCACGCATCCTCTGGCCCTCACGCATCCCGTGCTCACGGCGAAGAGAGACGGCGTGACAGCCTGGGCGGAGGGAATGTGAACCTCGGGAGCCCAGCCAACCACGCCGGTGATTATTCGCGGTGGCGTCAACGACGACAGTGAGATGGCCGTCCCCTGACGGGGTGTCCGGGGAGCCCACAGCCCCAGCTGGACCCTCACGGTCCCCAACAGCTGCTCTGTCCGCTCGCTCTCTGGCTGGATGACCGCCATTCACAAGCCAGCTGTCAATGTGCTGCCCAGCACCCCAGAGTCACCGAGGGCGGCCCCAGGGGGCGCTGATCCTGTGCCCTCACGGAACCGCCTCACCCGGGTGGGGGCAGGGCTCCAGCGAGAGGGGGGAGGAATTCCTGACTGTGTGTCTCAGGGAGGGAAAGGACCCAGGACGGACATCGACGGTGCAACGCCGGGCCCCAACCACTCAGCTGCCCAACACGAAAAACTCAGGAAGGAGCAAATGCGCCCGTGGGCAGAGTCACCAGCCCAGACCAGTCCCAGGGACACCGGTCTGTGAGCACCACTCCTCAGCTGCTGACGCCAAGAACAGAAGCCCCATTATCCTACCCTCAAGGTCCAAGTTGAACGCCCATGGCACCCGGGAATCCGCCGAGGGGGCGGTAAGAGCAAAGCCCAGAGAACATCTTCGTCCCTCCTCCTCCTCTCCTTCCTACGGACCACAGAACGGCAGCGAGAGCAGAGGACATGCAAATCCACAGCCAGGCGCCCGGGTCCCCCTCCCCCCGCCCCCGGGGAGGCCCTCCGCCACCTCCTCCGAACACAGGAGCCTCAGCAACCCCCACGGGGCTGCAAGGCCTGTGTCCTGGCACCTGCTGAGCCAGGTCAGGAAAGCCTCCTGGAATTTTCTGGAACTTACTGGAACTTTCCAGGGCCCCTTGGTGGACTCACAGCTGAACATTGTCCCCCAAGTCCCACACATCTCCCTGCCTCGGGGCCGACGGCAGGGCGGCCGGGCGGTTCGGGCCACGGAAGCCAGGGAGGATCATCAGCCGGTGCAAGTCGGGGCCCCTTAAAGGGCTCCTGAACCCTCTTAGCTTGGGGGCTCCTTAGCCTGGAAACCACCAGCAGCGGGAGGGCCCTGCTCCGGGGGCTGCAGCCCACAGGCCGTGGTGGCCCTGCTCGGGGCGGGGGAACAAGAGAGGCTAGACATTTCTCCAGCATCAGGCTGTTTCCGTGCATCTCCCCGTGGGGAAGACCCCAGATGCTGTGTGGGGATGAGAAGGCATTGCCGGGTTTCATGTGCCTGAGAGGGAAACCTCGAGCATTTCTTTGGTCATCCCAGGAAATATCCACCCTCCTCCACACACATACACAAAGCTGCCTCCTCCAGGGAGGCCTCCTGGATGGCCTGTCTGGACCTGGCCCCATCTGCTGTGAGTGGTAGCCCCTCCCTGGCTGGCAGGCCCGAAACACTCTGGCATTTGTGATAGAAACACCCCCAGGACGGCCTGGGTGGCCTGGGACAGCACTGGTAGCGTCCTCCTGGCAGCCGCCACTGTCCCCAGAACTTATCTCATACACATGACGAGGCTTTGCAGGAAGGAAGGGGCAGCTTTGCATTCCTCACTCCCCTGCACAACAGGCTTGCGTCTAAATCTGCACCGTGTGACCGTCTCACGTGCCGGCTCCGGGGCCAGGTGGCTCCAGGGTCAGAGAGGGGAGAGCAGGGCCCAGGGGCCAGCTGAGGGTGCTGCCACAAAAAGCAGCCCTGCTCTTGGTCCCCGGGGTGTCCAGGCTGGAAGTCGGGTGTAGGGGGGAGCAGCAGCAAGCAGCTAGGGGCTGGATTCCTGGGGCCCACACTGCAGGGCAGCCTGGCTGTGACTCAGTTTCCTCATCTGTGAAGTGGACTGAGACTCCTGCCACTGGCCACTCCCTCCCTGTGCACCCCATTTGTCTGGTGACTCAACCCTGCACCAGCCCCTCCCACCCCAGAGCCAGGGCAGGAGGCTGGAGGGGAGCCCTGTCCCTCCACTGTAACCCAGAGCTGCCCGCAGGGATCAGGCCAACGAGAGGCCGCAGCCTGGCTCCCAGCGTCCAGCACCAGGCAGGACCGGGCGTTCATCGCAGGCTGCCCCCAGGCGGGGTGCACGTTTGGGGGTGGGGCAGTGGCGTGCTATCATCAGTGAGGTGGGGCAGCGGGGGCCATGGGACACACCTAATAAGCCCAGCGGGTCCAGCACCAGCGCCAGGAGCTGCCGGCCCGACAAACCCGTTTGTGTGACCTCAGAAAGCTCAGGGGCCTCAGAGCTGGCCTGCTGGGGTGGCGGACACAGGGACTTAGGGGCCAGTGTGCCCCCAAACTAAGAACCAGCTTCTCTGCGACTCAGCGAAACAGCTACAACCGCACAGTGCGGGGCGGGCAAGGGCCCTGGGCGCGGCCAGGCCTGGGTTCGCGTCCCTGCGGAAATGGCTGGTCTCCCTAAGCCTCTCCTCACCTGCAAATGAACGACAGCCGAGCTGACCTTACGGGTGTGATGCCAGGTCACCAAGGGGCGTGTGGCGGCGTGACCCCCGGAGCATCGTTCAGGGCCCCTGCCTTGGTGGCCTTACTGTCCACTTCGCTGCCACTGCCTGGCCTGGGACAGGTGGTCTGAGGTGGCGGCAACTTTCCCCCTTTGTTAGGTTCCCGGTCACAGGGCCCCCAGGCCCACCCCCGGGTTGGCGTCCACCTTGCCTGGGCGCTGGGACCCCCCGACCTCCCTGGGGGCAGCTCCTCGGCCCCTTCCCCCCACCCCAGGCCGTGTCCTGTGGCTTCCGGACAACGCAGCACAGTGATGTCCTCACGCCTGGACATTTAACTTCATCTCCCGGAGAAGGAAAAGGGGACGCCCTGTGCCCCTCCCTGGGCTGACGGAGGGCACAGCGGAGGGGCCCCGGGGTCGGCCCAGGAGACCCGGCCCAGGGAGCAAAGAAAGGGTAGAGGGTGTCGGGAAGCAGGGCCCGTTCCTGGGGGAACCCGACCCTGTAATCGCACCCGAGCCCCAGGGGTGCCCGGGGCCACAACGCCAGTGCTGGGAAGAAGGCAGGTGAAGAGACCCTTTAACTGCCATCGCCCCACTGGCCCAGTGCGTCCCTTGGGTCCGGGGACCAGGCTCGCAGCTGGCACGTCACCTGCCCCACCTCGGAGCGGAGGCCTGCCTGGCCGCGCCCACCCTGCAGTGGCTGCCAGGGGCCCATCACGGGGTCTGCTGTGAAAGCCCCTTCCCGGGCCAGCGTGGGCTCATTGTTTGCCCTCAGATAAGAAACGTGGGCTCCTGTGTTTTCTTTCCTTGAGAAAACGCCGGGCCCCAGGACGGGGTCTGCAGGCCAGGGAGAGCCAGACCCAGCGGAAGGCCTGCCTGGGCCCACCTTCCCCAGAGACGCCACCGGCTCTCTACTCGGCCTGGGGGGTCACAGGGGCCAGTGACCATGGCTGGCCGGGGCCTGGGCCGTCGGGGGCCTCCAGGCCATGTGAGGACGACCAGACCCACCCCCTCCTTCCCAGGCAGGGCTGGGCCAGAGCTGTGGGGATTTATCCCATTTCCGGGGTGCTCTGCAGCCCCCCTAATAATCGGGCAGCCCAGATCTGCCCAGAGGGTGCCCCTGCTCCCTGAGGCCCCTGACCCTGTGGGTGGCCAGCAGCCCCCACCACCCGGCATGCCGGCTCCTAATCCCGCTAATACTGCGGCTCCCCCGCCCGGTGCAGGGGGTGGGCTCCCAGGCACCCCACGCGGGCTCCACAGTCAGGCCCCGCCACCAGACAAAAGGGGGTCTGTTGGCTGTCTCTGCCCCCTCTTCGGCTTAAGGACATTTTTGTCATTTTTGACCAGCTAATGTCTTGAAAAAGAAAATAAGTGGTCTAATCGCTTTAAGTTTAATCTTCCCTGGTTTTGAACGCTCTAGGTGCCAAGGCTGACCTTCCCAGACCCATCTGGGCAAGGCCCCGACTGGTCGCAGGCCTGTCCCTGCCCCCTCTCCTCGGGAGGGGGGCTGCACGGGCCCCTGCGTCCTGCTGGTGGTCTCCGCCGAGGGTGGGACCGTCTCCCTCCTGGGGTCCTGATGTGCCCAGAGGAGGTGAGAGGCGCGAAGGGCTGCGGCTCAGGCACAACTTTGGGCCCATCGCCCCGCCCACCCCACGCTCCCTCCCTCTGCCCGCCAGCTTCTTTCTGTAGGAACCAAGATGGCACGTTCCAGGGAAACTTCCGGACTCCTGCTCGGCTCCCCAGCCCATTCCACGTGGTTCCGATTATCTGGGAAGCTCCCAGGCACGGGTCTCCCTTCCCGTCGGCCATTAGCTCAGAGGTGCCAGGCCAGGGACGCACCCCACGCAGGCCCCCCCGGCCATTCTGAACCCTGGGGTGGGGTCCCTGGACATGGGCTCACTCTCCGAGTGACCTCGAAGGAGCTGGTGTACCCTCTGCTGGATGGATCAGTCAGCGCCATGCATCTCAGAGTCTGTAGATGTAAGAAGAGGCCGTGTTCCGGGGCCTGGGCGGGACCTGGTGACGGCCGTGCAGGCCTCAGAATGGCCTCCATCGGCGGTGGGTGCCGAGGGCTAGTAGCTGGGGCCAGCCCTGCCCTGTCCGACCTCAGGTGCCAGGGGAAGCCGCTCCCCAAGGCCAGCTTCAGCAAACCCTCCCCCTGGAGAGGACCCAGCCGCTCCCCCACCCCAGGGTTGGGTCACCAGGAGCCACCCCAAGTCAGCCCTGCAAGTAGCTCAGGTGTTTCATCTCCAGCATCCAGACCAGGGCGTCCTCCCTCAGGTTGGGGCTGGGAGGGGGCGAGCGTGGCCACACCCCACCACCTGCCCAGGTGGCACGGGAGAGCCCCTGATGGCAGGAGCAGACGCACCTGCCGCAGGCCCGACATGTAAGCCCCACTGAATGGTGCCCCGGTGCTGTCCTTGCACACTCCCCCTTCGGGGTGTTTGAATCCATTTGGGGCAGAAGCGCACTATCCGTGTGCAAGAGGCAGGGCCCAGGGCGCATGGACTCTGCCGGCGGCCCTGCCAACGGCGGCGGCCTGCGTCTCTGCAGAGAACGCCGAGCCGGAAGATAAAGTTCGGTTCTGGATGAATCACCCTTTCTCGCACAGGGAGCAGAGGTGGTGCTGACTTGTCAGGGATGGTTCTAGAACACTGGGGAGGCAGGACAGTGTGAGGGAAGGAGGAGAAGGAGCTTCTGCGCCTCCCGGGGTATGTGGGCATCTCTGGAAGGTTCCAGAAAGTTCCAGATGATTCTTTGAGGCCAGGCCCCCGCGGGCACCCAAGACTGGGTTCTGACCAGGCCCAAGCTTCCTGTACACCCCCACCCAGCAGCGCCCCCCTCCCTCCTGCTGGCTAGAGAGTAATCTGGGTGGGGCCCGGGGCCCGAGGCCAGGTTCTGCCACTTCTGTAAACATCGCTGAAATAATAAGACAATATAATGACCACAGTTTTCACCCCCCGGCTGTGTCGCCTTCCTCCCAGGAGCCGCCAGCAGGCTGCTCCAGCGGCGGGGACCCCACCCCAAACTCGGAGAAATAAGTTCAAACCTTTAAAAAGTGCCCGAAACACCCCATTGTGCCCCTGATTGCTCATTTCCCAACTCTGTAATTAGCACATAAAGAACTCTCTCCTCCAAATTAAATGGCAGTAATTGGGTTTTTAAAAACTAATTTAAATCCTAAACCCTTTGGAAAAAAATTGTCATTGTTTACATATTAAACGGACTAGCATTTTCAGTATTATGGGGCTAATTGAACAGGCTTATCTAGGACTGGGCCACAGGGGCCAGGCTGGGAGGGAGGAGGAAGCTCGCTCGCCGCCCGCATCCCTGAGCGGAGGGAAAGGCTGAGCTCCCGGATGGAGGACAAGGGAGGGCTGGCCCCAGAGCCGGCCCGGTGTCCCTCCAGACTGGGCCGAGGCCGCAGCCAGCAGCCTCACCCAGCACCCAGGGCGCTCCGCAGGGACGGTACGCCGCCCCCTCGCCCCCTGGACAGCAGGTCGGGGAGGGAGAAGCAGGGCCCTGGGGGTCCCGGGTTCTGGAGACGCCCCCATGCGCGTCTCTTCTGCAAGGGGGCAGTCGGAAATGGAAGTGCTTTCATTGTTTCCACGTTAGTTTTTTCCTTTTGTTTTCACGCTGTAAAACCCTTTGAAAGCTCTGGGTGAGAAATGGGCGGGGCCTACAAACAAAACTGCAACATTTTAGCGAAAACCATTTTTATAAAAAAACACTCTGACCGAACGTGGAGATACACCGCCACAGGCCGAAATGGGGAAACGAGAGCCGTAAAACTTTCCATCCCCCTAACTTTGGCCTAAAAATGGAGTAAGGTTACAAAATAAATCTTTTTTTAACTTGGGGAAAAAAAAAAAAAACAACTTCAAATGTTTTCTTGAAGAAAGGGTAAAAAGTAAAACACAACAACGACAAGAAGTGCTGAAATAGAGAGAACTTTGCTTCTCCATGAATTTAAACATCTGAATAACGTGCAAAGATAAACCCAAAGGAAGCCAAAGCCGTCGGGAATGGCAAGGTGAGGCGAGGGAGGGAGCAGAGATCGAAGGAGCCACACGCCACAGAACATTCTAGAAGAAAAGAGCGTGGTGCTTCCTTCCCCCGGGGCGAGGACCAAGCTTCCTCTCCCTGGTGCTGCCATCAGAACAAGGGACCAAGGGACAAGTTCTCCGTACACCCAGTGAACGCGGAAAGTGGCTGGGAAGGCAGACACACTGGGACTATTTACACAATTTCACACACAGGCAGACCTGCCGGCGCTGACCAGACGGGGAAGGTGTGCAGGCAAAGACCAAACGTGCAGGAAAGTGAGACTCTGTACCACGGATAACAAGGTCAACAGAGCCCTGGCTGGTGTGGCTCAGGGGATTGAGCGCTGCCCTGCGAACCAAAGGGTCGCCGGTTCGATTCCCAGTCAGAGCACAGGCCTGGGTTGTGGGCCAGGTCCCCAGTAGGGGGCGTGCAAAAGGCAACTACACATTGATGTCTCCCTCTTTCTTTCTTCCTCCCTCCCTTCCCCTCTCACCAAAGGGGCTGGGGCGGGGGCACCCTTGGCACTGGGCCACACCGTGTTTGAGTTCCATTTGTGGTTTGCAAAGGACTCAAGGACTTGGGGAAGTGGCGCACAGGCGTGGGTTTAGAGTGACCCTCTGGGGGCTCCAGGAAGAGCCAGCTGGAGAGGGCAGGCTTGTATGCTTCTCACCGCGGCTTGAGCCCTGTCCCCATGAGCCCTGGGGACCAGGCAAGCAGCCCAGGACATACAGGGGACCAGTCAGCAGTGGGCGCATCCTGGGGTCCCAGGGCCTTAGATCTTCAATTGTCCTATAAAAGCTTCCACCCGGCTCGGGGCCCGGCACACAAGGAAAGACCCCCCGCCGTGAGACCCCCCTCCCCGACCTCCCAGGGTCCAGCAGCCTCCCCTGCCGACCCCACTCCCCAGCGCAGTTGCCTGAGGTGTGGGGGGACAGAAGTGGGTGCAACCCTCCAGAGGTGGGTGGTGTGGGGGCTCCCCGGAGCTCCAGGGTCCAGCTTCCTCCCGTCCTCCCACAGACCCCCGTTCTGTCTTCCTCCTCCACCAATTTCTCTGGAGCAAGGACCCACCACCATCCACCCCATAAAGAGACAACTGCCAGTAACTCTCACGTACGTAACTTGTGTAAGATGAGTTCCACGTCACGGAACAGCTTGTATGTGCATGTGTGTTGTGTGTCACACGTGTGTACACGCATGCCGACGGGGACACGCAACACAGAGAGGGGGCAGAACAGGAAATAGAACTTGTCGCGTTGGGGCGGCAAGGTCGGAACCGCGCCCTACTTTCTCCTCCGGGAGTTTCGGTGCTAAGTGTCGGGGACCCAGTGGCTGAGCAGCCTGCCCCTCCCACCTGGGGCATCAGAGCCCCCGCGACCCCCAGGTGACCGGAAAGGATGAGGGAGAACCTGCCACCAAGGCCCTGGGGCTCCTGTCCATCCCGGCTTGGACGTGGGCATCCGGAGAGGTCCCCGTGGGCTTCAGTGCACAGGTGCTCTGGGTTCTCTGCGTGCTTGCGCACGTACACACGTGTGCACATGCACACACCCAGCTTCCCTCCTGGTGACCCCGGCGGGGCGCTACGGTGGCTCTGGGGCCCCGTGAGAGGAGGAAAGGGGCCACGGTGATGACACCCCACCAGCCTCCTGTCTCGAGTCACACGCCACTCCCAGTTTCCAGACGCGGACACCAAGGCCGGGAGCCGTTCCCTTGAGAACACAGGCCGGGGCTGGGGAGACCCCAGGTCACAGTGGGGGCGTCCCCGGGCTGCAGACACAGGTGAGGCTCAGCTGCACAGGCCACACCCACCGTGGTGTGGTCACAGACAGCCGCTGGGAGACTTAGGGCAGCCCCCCCAACCAGGCGAGGCGACGGCTGTCAGCCCAGGGCCTGGGAGCACCCTGGGAGCACTTGGCCTTCTGAACCACATGGTGATGGTGCCCAGGTGTCCTGCTAGGGGAGGGACACTCTCCAGGCCCCTGTGAGCAGAGACAGGCCACCCACTGAGGGCTCCGCACGCCAGGGGACAGGCACCAGCTGGAGAGTCCCGCTCAGAGGTGAGAGGTGCCGAGCTGAGGAGCGGCCTCCTAGACCAGCTTATAATGCTTCGGGCAGCCCGTCCCCCGTGTCCATGTGGGTCCCTGTGCACAGGCACACTCATGCACACACACATGGGCACGCATGCTGCCAGGTGCTTCCGCATCCCCACGCTTAACCCACATATTTCGAAACACGGCGACCCCTCCACCTGCCAGGGAAGGTCCTTTCAGAGCTCACCTGCCCCCAAACTGCATGGCCAGTGGGCTTTGGGGTCTGGAGCTGGCCTCCCCGGGCTTGAGCCGGCAGCCACCACTGCGGGACAGACCATCCCCAGGATGGGCCACCGGGCCCTGGTCCGCGGGGCTCTTTCTCTGTGTCCGCACGCTGTCATTTCCCAAAGCCGCACACATGGCCCCATGACCAGAAAAAAGAAATAAAGACGCTACCCCACAAAACAGGGATGGAGGGGGGCTCTGAAGCCCAGGTCAAGAGCAGGAAGCCACCTCTGCCCTTCACGCTCGATGGTGTCACTTCCGGTTTTCTAACGACGGTCCACCCAGCATAGCACAGAACACGAGTGGAAGACCGATCGGGCCGTCTGGCCACTTTTAAACACGCCGAACCACCTCAGCGGAGACGGGGCTGACCCCTCAGTGGGGGGCTGATTGGGGGGCAGGGCTTTCACTCAAGCATGATCTGAAGTGGACAGAAGCTCAGGGGCCCTTCGCTGGGGGCGCAGCCAGTGAGGCAGGAAGCTGGGGTCCCAGACGCCTGCAGCCTCCTGGTGAGGGCCGTAGCCGGAGCCTGACCCCCAGCTCAGAGCCCCTCCCCCGTGACCACACCGTCCAGCTTCCTGCTCCGGCAGCCGGCTCCCTGGTGAGCAGCCAGAGCCCACGGGCCTCCCCAAACCAGGGCCGTAGCCAGCCCGCCTCCCCACTCCTGCAGGCAAACCGCCTCCGCCCCGTGGGGCCGGCCCACAGCGCCGGCCAGCCCAGGTCCTACTGTCCCCAGCCCTGCAAAGAAGGGGCAGGGGCAGGAGCGCCGAGGGAGCTCGGTGGCCCGAGCGGCGGTATCATTTTACAGGCGGAATGGATCTGCTTAGCAGCCAGTTTCCAAAAGGAAACCAGAAACCGAGTTTCATGATTGGAGCTCGATAAAGATTCCCTCACAGCCCGGAGAGCCGGGCCGCGCCGCGCTGGTAACCGGCGTCCTTGCCCTGCAGGCCCACGGACCGTGCATGCAGCCGCGGAAAGACCTTGGCTGCACCCTCCAAGCTGAGGGGGTGGGGCGGCCTGTCTCCTGGGGGCATCGTCTGGGTAAGATGATACCTGATGTAGCAAACAAGAAAAGCAAAGTTCATGGAACCAACGGAGATCGGCTTTTGGCAAAGTCCGCGCACTGCTGTTCTGCATTTGAGGCCGCTGGATGCCAGATCGTGGCGGCTCCCCTCGCCAGAGACCACTCGAGGTCGAGCGAGGACCGTGGAGAGCCCCCGGGGTTCGTCTCTGGAAAGCACGGCACTGAAATCTACTCTGAGTTTTGCAAAGCAAGAGGCCGTCTGGCCTTCCCTCAGTCTCTCCATCTTTTCCCTTCGACCTTTCCTTCCCTTTTCGTGCGAAAGCCAGCGTGCCAGGCTCGTTCCCACCGCTGGCCTCCAGCTCCTGGCCCTGTCCCGGCGGGGCCGAGCCCGGGTGCCAGGGCAGAAGCCCAGCCAGCCTGTCCAGAACCAATCGCTGTGCCGCCTGCCGCCCACCCCAGGGACCTCGAGGGGCCCTCCCCAGGGCCTCCAGCCTTGTCGGGGGAAGCAGGCTCCCAGCCCTCCTCCCTGTCTGGACACATAGCGATGGACCCGGGGTCCAAGAGCAAGCGCTGGGCCTGACTCCGGGGAGCCCGGCCCCACCCCCACACATTATCAGCAGCCATTCTGGAATAATCCTCGCACCTCGCTGCCTCTGTGCCCTGGCACGGGCTGTTCCCAACACCAGACCCGCCCTTCCCCGCAGTCAGGGCACTGGGAGTCTCACCCCTTCCCTCTCCCTCCAGCAGCAACAGCCCTACCAGACGGGTCCACACTAGAGCCCAGGGCTGGAGCCTCTGCCCCACCCCCCCACCCCCAACCTCCTGTCTCCCGAACAGCTTGAGCGCCAGGGGGCGACGCTGTCTCGCCCCAGCCAGCACCCCGGGGCTCCCGGGGCATGCCCGCGGATGTCGAAGCCACGCCAGTGCTGGGTGGGCTTGTTTCCGAAGGGGCCGCGCCCTGGGGGTCTGAACGCCTGCCGCCGGCCTACAGAGAGCCGACCTGCTGTTCACCGAGCGGTTGCCACTGACCCCTCAGGCCTTACCCTGTCCACCCGTACGATGGGTGTCCTGTCCCCCACAGCACAGAACAGACTCAGCCCCCAAGAGCTGGGGCAGGCCTGCGGAGGAGGGCACACAGGGGTCACTGGGGCCAGGCTCGCCTGGGGCCCGGCGGGCATTGTTCCCAGCCTGGCCAGGCGAGGGCCCTGGGACCCGCTGCCGCCGCCTCCGCGCGCCCGCCAGACCCGGGCCGGGGAAGGGCGGCCACAATGGGCCCCTTTCTCCCGGGCTGATGAAGGCAGTCCAGTGTGGAAGGTGTGAGCGGTGCGTGTTCCCAGACTACGAGGCGGGGCGAGGCTGACCCGGGAGGCGAGCCCGCGATCAATGCGCAATCAGACAGCCGCCCGCGCTCCGCGGGCTTTGAGAGAGGATCAGCCACTCGAATTCTAATTCCTCCTGCTAATTAAGCAGCCTGTTAATTGCTCTCGGGGCTCTAATGCCTGTCATCATGCCGGTAACAGCCCATGACAGCAATGGGCCTGGGGCTCGGGGCCCACAAAGGGGCCCCTAATGAATCGGGCAACGCTGGGACGGGCCGCACCACCAGCCTGGCCCAGCCGCCGCAGCTCCGAGCCGGGGGCCCCCGTGGGCTCGGTGCCCCTCACACCGGAACTGGCCTCACAGCAAAGGGGAGGCCGGGGGGAAAACGCTGCCTGGTCCAGGGACCTTCATAATTGCTCCCTAAAACTCGCAGCTTCCCCGATACCGTTCCAAGCACTGGCCACGGTCTGTGCCAGGCCGGCGCTGCCCAAGCGCGTGTCCCGAGGATCCAGCTACTCTGCCCTTCAGAGCTGCCGGCCTCTGGGGCCTCAGTTTCCCCTGTGTGACCTGGTAGGGATGGCGCATGCCACAGGTCACAGGATACCAGAGGGGCTGATCAGACCCCAGCCAGAGAGGACTCAGGCGGCGCCCCTTCCCGTGACTGTCCCCACCTTCCTCTATCTCCCCATCAGCAGGCACCAGACCCAGCCTTCTGGTCAACCTGGCTGGCCTGGCTCGGCCCCAGTGACCGGCCAGAGGAGGAAGTGCTGTCTGGGCCATGCATCCTGCAGCGAGCTCAGCACCCGCCTGTTGCCTTTGGCCGCTGCTGCCACGTGAGAGCCGTTCGGCCCAGAGAAGCTTGGCTTTGGATCGGGTTCGAGGCGTTGGTCTTCCAGAGCTGCAGGGCACTCTCAGCGCCTGGGGTATGGGCGGGTGGCACCTGAGCAAGGGGGAGGGGCAGGGGGCAGGGCCGGCACCGGGCCAGCGTGGGAGAGGAGCCCCCACCGTGCAGCCATCTAGGTCTGAAGGACAGGACAGCCCTCGTTGACCTTCCTGCCCGGGGGCCTGGCAGTGGCCGGGCCACACTGGGACATAGCAGTGGCCTCTGGGACGGGTGGAGGGCCCGGTGGGGGCCGCCACCTCCACCCTGCCCTGTCTGCTGTCCATGGCTGGACAGTGGGTCATGTTGAGAGGTCACAGGTGCAGACAGGCCCCAGTGAGGGTTGCTGCATGCCCAGCTGGGCCAACAGCTGCGCAGACAAGCCTGCAGGGACTCATGAGACTGCCCCTCCACCTGGGGCTCTCGGACCCCGGGCTTCTCAGGAGCTGCCGCCAACCCCGGGAGGCCCTGCCCCTGGCTGGGCACCGAAGGCCTCAGAGAGACGACAGAGCCATGCCCAGCCTACGTGGGGCTCCGCAGGCAACACATGTGTCCTGCTTCAAGACCATGAATATGCCACCATGGCCACCGCCACACCAGAGTCACTGAGTGATGCCTCCTCCAGGAAGGCCCCATGGGTTCTGCACCCACACCGCCGGGAGGGCCTATCTCAGCCTCCCTACTCGCTTTGGGGGCTCGTTGATTTGACAGACGCTCGGAGAGACACGGCTCCTGACGCTCAGGCACAGCCAGCGTTCCTGGACTCCCGGACGCGGCACCCGGACAGCCCTCAGCCCGGGAGCCCGCTGCTCCCTGCCTGCGCGCTGGGAGGGGTCCTGGTTTGAATTTGCAAGGCAGGGCTGGTTTTCATTCCCGGCAGCCGCATTCCCAGAGCCCTGCAGGAAGATTCAACCTGTTCAAAGTTGAAATAAAATAAAATACAACAGCATCTCTCCGCCCCTTATTAGATTAAAAATTCTGGCCAGTAAGGGAAACCCCTAAATTTGATTTCCTTTCCCGGGCGGATTTCGGTGGCGGGGGCTGAGTCAGGAAGAAGGCGGGAGCGTGGTGTCTGCGGGTCCAGGGGGTTCACTTGTTTCGCCCGTATAATGGGCCTTTCTTCCCCCTGCCAGCACGTGAGTTCTGGTTATTCTGCCCAAACTCCAAACCCCTCCACGGGAGGCTCGGAACTGCCCGGGGACCCACGCCTGCAGGGCAGCGGCTCCCACGGTCAGGGCTGTGATAACCTTGAAGGCGGGAGAGGGCCGGCTCCGGTGGTCCGGAGAAACCTGCAGACACTAGACTTTCGGGACGGGTCTCGCTGGGGGCTGTCTCGCCCCGCAGCCACATCTCACCGCTGGGTCGTGAGGGGTCCCCGTTAGACAAAGGGGGCCACTGGCACAGAGAGTGCCCGGCTGAGGTTTGACCAGCATTCTGACTTTTCCCACACCGGACGGAGAGGGGCGGGCGGGCCCTGTGGCCGGGGCCCGTCCTCGGCCCCCCGACCTCTGCAGACACCACGTGCAGGAAGGGGGCTCTGCGGCTCCCTAATAAGATCCATATTCCACCGGGTGCACGTTTAATATAAAAGGTCTGGCGGTGCCCGCCGCCCGCGCCGCTCTGGTCCGACTGAAGGGCCTTTGTTCGGGAGATTAGAGGCAGGGCTCGCTTTCATTTTTCACGAGGCATCACTCACTGCAGCAGCACTCCTTCCCTCCACGTCCCACCAGCCCTCGGGTTTCAGGGGTTTCCGCGCCCCCGGGACAGGGTGCTGCTGGCTGCCGGGAGGCCTGCCCGACTCGGGCCTGCTGAGCGGGACCAGGCAGCAGGTGACCGTTCGCGGGCCCAGGCCACCGACCCCCAAGGCTGTGCGGCCGCAACGTGGTCCTTCCCCCGTCCCCTAACCAGCCGGCGTCCTCCCTGTCCTGTCCCAGGCTCACATCTGGTTCTCTGCATTTGGAGGCCATGGTCATTTTTCACTGCCACCCTTTGTCCCCACCTCCCGGTCCTGGCCGGGGCCGGGAGCCACCACACGCGGCTGGGCAGCGGGCAGCGGGTCCCAACAGAACCGACCTGCTGGGGGGCGGGGGGAGCCGGGGGGAGGCCTCTGGGCCACGGTCAAGGCTCAAGTGAGTTTTGTTGTAATTAAGAGCTGATCTTTTTTGAGCCCCTCCCTGAACACAGCTCTGTGTTCCTTTTCTCCAGGACAGAGGCTTTTAAAATAAAGGCCTTCTTTAGGAAACAATCCATGTTCTGCTCCCAATACTGTGCGCCCCGCCCCCACCCCCCACCCCCGGGTCGTCACTTTCCCGGCAGACCCTGGTGCCGAGCGGCTGTTGCCCTGGGCCTGGCTGGGAGGGTGGGCTCCAGGGGCCCAGGCCAGTCCAGCGAACCCCTGGCGCAGGGCAGGCTGAGGCCCCATGGCCTGCGCCGGGCCGCTCGCCCCCGCGCCCCTCTGCCCGCAGCCTCCACTGCCTACCCTGCCTGCCTCCAGAGCCGGGGCACTAATTGCGGCATTTTCCTGCACAACAGAAAGAAAAGAGGAGAAAACACCCACTTATGTTGTCCCAACACCAGATTCTGACATGTTAACAAGTTTATTATATCCTGTTTCTAATCTAAACACAGAACAAGTTCTTGCGGAATGGGAAGTTGGTCTTTAACGGTCCTCCCTGGGGCTGGCAGACGCCCTGCGCCCTGCACTCCCGGACTACCGGCCTGGGGTCACTCCCAGGGGACCCAGTGCTCCCGGACCCCTGGGAGCCCGTGAGGCCTCAGAACCTGCAGCCCTGAGGCTGGAGAGCAGCCGTCTCCCGCCCGGCCCTCCCCGGGGTCTGCAGGGCATGGGGGGCCTCTGCTGACAGGGTCTCCTGAGTTCCCCTCCAGCCATCCGGGGTGGCCCGTCCACTGAACAGTGAGTTTCCCTTCCCTGGGCTTCCAGGGGGTGGCGGCTGACCCCTTGGGGTCACAGAAATGAATGACCAGCGTGCCTTTGAGATGATCTTTGTGCAATTGACAGCCGCCTCTCAAGTTCATGAACAAAGCACCCCCCCCACACACCCGCTCCTCTGATGGGAGCGCCCGTCCCCCGGTCACACCCTGGCAGTGGGGCAGAGCCCTGCACACACTGGAATTTGACCCACTCCGTGGTTCTCTTTACACTTTGTCCGTTCTCTGGAGATCAGGGCGGGTGGGAACAGCGGCCCCATGGAGGCCGGGGCCTACGAGACGCCTCACGGAATCTTCCAGCGCCTGGGGGGCGGGCGGCGGCCAGACTGTGAGAGGGATGGGGGACACCCGGTATTTGTGGAACCACGTGATACGGGACAGCAAGGAGACATCCTACAGATTTAATCCATCCACTTAATTACTTGGATTTCAAGCTGGGAGCTGATAACCCGGTACTGTCTTCCCTCGGAGGCTCCGGGGAGCACCTGTGGACCCGAGCCAAGGAAGGGCCAGGGGCGGCCTCCGCCCGCCTGGGCAGGGAGCCCCGCCTGCGGGAGGGGCTCCACCCCGGCCTCCCCGGGGTCCCTCGGTCCTGGCGTGGATTCCACCACACCCGCCATCTGGGAGCTCAGGTTCCCGGCTGCAGGCAGAGCCCTCCCCAGGGTCAGGAGAAAAGCCTGGACCACCCCAGGGCAGGGCAGCTCCGGGGTAGGAGAGATCGGGGTGCTGCCCCACCCCCACCCCCACCCCCCACAGCCTGCAGATGGGCCTGTCAGCTGCTAGGGAGAGACAATCCAGCGTGACCGGGGGGCAGGCCTTTCTCAGCTTCTGGAACAATTTTCAAACACTTAACTCCACGGCTTACACTCAGAAAAAGGATCAGTCATCAAAATCCCATTGTGCCGGCACAAAGACGGCACCCCCGCCACCCTCCCACGTTTCCAGCCTCAGGCCTCGGCTTCCTGTCCCGGGTGACAGTGACAAGGCCCGAGGCTTCCAGAACCCTCTCCCTAACACCCCAGAGAGGGCAGCAGCGTGGCCCAGCCCCACCCACACCAGGAACTGCCCCCGCAGCCTCGGAGGCCCCAAGCCGGGGCCCAAGGCCCCGAGGAGACCAGCCTGCTTCCTCCTGCCCGGCCTGGACGGTGGTGGGGGTGGGGGGCACCCAGGCCGGACTGAGAGCCCCCACCCCTCGCCCTTTCAGGGAAATGACTTTCCAAGCTGGGGTCCGGGGAAAAGTAATTAAGCGGACCCCAGAGGGCCGAGCCTGCGGCCGGGTCACCCGCCTGGCCGCACAAAGAGCCAGCGTGGTGCCAGGCGGCGGCCGCACTCCACGCACGGCCCAGAGGCGGCGGGCAGCTTGCTCTCCTCCCTCCAAGCCTGGAAAGGAAGCCTCCCTGCGGCCGAGAGAGGCAGCCGCCGCTGAGAAGGGAGCAGCAGGACTCTGCCGGGCAGGGGCCGTCCGCGCGGGCACCGCGGATCGATATCCGTCCAAGTGAAGGTCATGAGGCCGGTGCCTTTGGTATGAGAGGCGCTGGGAGGAGGGCAGAGGGGTGTCCCGGGCCCACGCTGACCCCACCCCTGGCCCATCCTCCTAGGCCGACCAGGGTGCGGCGTCCACACCCTGGGCACCAGCCCAGGGCCACCACGGGCCAGGGGCGGGGCCTTCCTGCCACGGCACCTCGGGAGCCCTGGTGGGGGGTCTTCCCAGGAGCCCTCAGCTCCTCCTCTGAGAGGCGTGGCCGGGGCTGAGTCCACACGCTCACACGTGCACCTCCCGCAACACATCACACACGTGTGTGTGAGAGCAGGCAGGGCAGCTGTCGGGCAGGCCTGGTGCCCCCACCCCCCAACTGGCATCCCGGGTGCTCTGCCCTCCAGGGGGCAGCCAGGGTCCACACATGCCCTCCTCCCAGACCGTCCCGAGTTTCCTGCGCTGGGGCCTGGAGTTGGCTTTCGAGACACCTGTTTCCACAGGGACAGGGTTCTCTTTTCAACACGTGCCCACGCACAGCAAACCCACGCTCACATGTGTGCATGCACAGTGTGAACGCACAGGCAGCGCCTGGGTGGGTCCCTGGGACCCCAGCAGCCCTGGCCCCTGCAGCCCGCGAGTATGGAGGGTCAAAGGTCGAAGGCCGAAGCCCCGAGACCCGGCTCCTGCCGCAAGTCCAGAGAAAACGCGGACGTGCGAGGCAGCTCCCCTAAGGCCCACAAGGGCCGGGTCCGTGGTCCCACCGAAGACACGGGCGACGAGGGGCTCAGACCCGGCCCACAGGGTGGGTGGCCGGGTCCTGCCTCCAGCCCCACCTGGGCCGTGCCGCAGGCCTCACACCTGGCGCGTCCTGCCTGCCTCTCTAGACCAAGCGGAGTTCTTTCTGCGCCAAGTTTTTCAGCTTTTTCAGCTAACGCCTCGGGCCCTGGTCACCCTATCTGTGTTGAAAATGCCCTGAAGCCTGGGCCCCCCCTCAGGCAGCCCTCACAGGGCTACAGGTGAAGGTGGGAACAGTAGGGATGGACACGCCAGGGAAGGGAAGCAGCGAGTGAGCCTCTCTCGGGTGGCCTGCTGGAGGACAGGGCGCCCTGGAGTCTGGGGAAACCTCTTCCGTGGCTGCCAAGAAGGACGTGGCTGGGCATCCTCCGTGCAGGGTCACGGCCACACACCTGCCGTGGTACCCAGCCTCCAGGAGCTGTGGGTGGGGAGGGGCTGTGGGGACACAAGGTGGAGAGGCCACCACATCACAGACCTGAAGCCCGGCCCCTGGTGGGGAGGCCGGAGAAGAGCCAGGGGAGCTTTCTGGAAGCCACAGCCTGGACATGGGCATGGCAGCCTGGGCCCCCCACCCAGCACGCCCACTGCGGCCACATGGCATCGGGGCTGGGACTGCCGGCCTGGATACAGCCCGGGCAGCGGCCTTCCTGGCTCAGGGGCGCCCTGTGCCCATCTGCCTCTCGTGGGCCACGGGGAGGGCGGCGCGGCGGGCAGCGTGCGTGCACAGACTGCGGCCGGGCCGCCCCTTTGTCCGCGGGAACGCCACTCACAGGCCTGCCTGATGGAATATTGATCCCGGGAGTGCAAAGTCCGCGTGCCATTAGTCCAATCTGCTCCCAAGCTGACACGGTCCCATCATTTGTCATCTGCCCTGTCCTGCTGGGTTTGCTTAGGAGGCGGGGTGTTTGCTTTATCTGCCACTTTCCAAGCCGACTGCCTCCCCACCCCCGCACTCCTTCCCCGATGGGTTTACGGGCCCCCACGTTCTCACAGCCCCTGTCCCCACCACCCAGGACAGTCGTCTGGGGCTCTGAGACCATCCCACAGAAGTCCTGTGTGCCTGCCAGCAGGGCCATGCCCTGCTCAGCAAGCATCTTCCCAGCCGCCCAGCGAAGCGAGTCCCCTCGTCCTCCTGAGTGCCGGGGGCCGCACAGCCAGGGGGCCCAGCGGAGCCAAATGCCCCAGAGTGACAGGCTTCGTCCTGAGGCCCGCCTGGGATGCCGCCACCATGCAGGGGCTGGCTAGGGCCCCACGTGGCACCGGAGGAGGGCGGGGCCGGGCCAGCTGTGCAGAAGGGGCTCCTGCCCCCACACCGGGGCTTGCACCGTGCATCCCGTACCCCGGTGTCCTGTCCCTGCAAGCCTGGTATTTGGGCGCTGCTGACCGCTCCCTAGGGCCGCCCCAGGGGCTGTGTCGGGGCTTCCAGTGGTGCCTGGTTGGGGAGGCTCCGGGGACGACTGCTGTGGGTCCCCATCCGGTGCCCACACACAGCCACAGACCGGCAGCAGGGGGCCAGCTTCCCCTGAGCGTGTGTGCACGTGTGTGGGAGCATGTCAGTGTGAGCACGTGGGGGGGGGCCCGTGTGAGTATGAGCATGTATGTGTGAGTGTGCGCCCATGTGAGTGTGAGCATGGGTGTGAGCGTGTGAGGGAGTGTGTGCATGAGCCTGTGCGAGTGTGCACCTGTGAAGGTGTGCATGCTCATGTGCCCGGGTGAGTGTGCGAGAGTGTGGGTGCGAGGGTGCACAGCGAGGAGGGCTGCTGTCTCGGAACCACCGCGTGGCATTTTGAAGGAACGTCTACAGGCGAATCGTGACTTCTCAGCCCGGCAGCTTCGCAACGAAGCCCTCTCCGCACGTTGCTGGTGGGTTTTAAACACGGAATCAAACAAAAACATTGGCAGGCGGGGGAAGCGACGCCAACATCCGCCCCTTCGCCTCCCGAGTGTTCAAAACAAAAAAGGGAGAAAGGGAAAATATTCCCAAGTGAGAACCCACTCCTAAGATGTCTCAGCTCAGGCACCTCTGGGTGGGGGGCACTGCGTGGGGGTGCACAGAGCAGCAGCACCCCGGGCCTGGGCATCCGCAGAGCCTGGGACATCTCGGGGTGCGAGCGCCGTGCGTAGAGACCGGGGTGCTGCTCGAAGCCCCTCGATGCCCAGGGACAGGAGCTCTCCGGAGCGGGAGGCGGGGCTGCCCCTGCACCCCACCTGCCTCGTTCCCGCGTGTCTGCTCCCACCCTCCCCCGTCTTTCTTTCCTTGCTACCTGGTCACCTTTACTGCGCACCCACTGCGTGCAGCTGGCCCTGCCCGTCTGAGGTCCTGGGTTGGAGGGACGGTGCGGCCAACCCAGCCTGCCGTCAGCATCCCTGCCTCCCGTGCCCCCTGCCCCAATCTCTGCTCTCCTGCCCCAAGTTCCCTCCAGCCGCGGCAGGACTACAGGAGACAGACAGGGAGACCGTCCGTCCCTCTGTGGAGTCAGGACCCCCCAGACCCTCCGCCCAGTCTCGGGCGTGGGGTGGGACTGTGTTTAAGGGACCCTTTGACCTCCCCAGGTGGCCGCGCTGACTCGGCGCTGAGGCGGCCCCAGGGTGCCAGGTAACAGGGACCAGGGCTGGGGCTGCCAGCTCCGAGAGGCCCGCCCGGCACTGGGGACGAATCTGATCTTGTGACACTCCCCTGAGCTAGGAGCCAGCGGCGGACCCTGGACGGGGCCCTTCGCACTTGCGATCTCGCGGCGGTCCCTACCGGGGTCCTGCCGGCCATCCTGGTCCCAGAGGAGGCCGGTGCTGGCTGCACCACCCTGCCCTCCCTCCCTTGCTGCTCCCGTCTGGGGCCTGGCCACCCTGGGACAGACCCATCAGTAGAGTGTGATGCCCTCCGAGGAGGCCCTGCCCGGAGCCGCAGCCCCGGGACCTGGGAGCCAGCAGAGAGGGAAGGCCCTGCCCCAGGGACCTGGTCACGGTCCAGGCCCTGCAGCCTGGGGTGCCAGCCGCAGGTCTCTGAGGTCATCGGTAGCAAAAATAAACAGCCCTGCCCAGGCGGCCAGCAGCCCATAAAAGAGGGTGCTGTGCGCCCCGGAGCTTGAGGCTTGGTGTTTACGAGCAAATGGCCTCCAGGCCTTGCCTGCTCCCGGGCTTCCGTTTCGTTTTATTTGAGGAAACGTGCACCGCGGAGAAACAAGTTTCCCGACCAAAGCGGAGCGCGATGTGAGGGCCCGAGGGCGTCCGCAGGGCTGCTGTGCCCGCCCCTCAGTTCTCGTCGGCATTTCTCACGGAGAGGGACGGAGTCTGGGGACAAAGGCAGCCGCGTCCGGCTCCCTCGGCCCTTTGTCACCCGAGGAGAAATGCGGCGGCTCCTCCCAGGTCTGTTTAATCCCCTTCAGCGACGCCCTGGGCCCAGCTTCTCCGTCGTCGGCGGACCTTCTCCGTGCCCCCGTCCGATCCGCCCAAAAAAACGCAGGACAAAAAGGGAAGACAAGAGAAAAAAAAGTGGAACTTCCGGGGGCACGGGACGGGCCGGAGTGTCACCAGAGTCCTTCCTATTTACTTCCCACCTAGATAAGATCTTAATCGCAGCCCCCAAATTATCCGCGCTGACATTTATCAAGGCCGCGCCGCCCGCCCGCCCGGCCATCAGCCTTTCTCCCCGCCCTCCCTTCAATGGAAGTTAATTTCGAGTACATGATTTATCTCGCTGGGCGAGCAGCGCTGAGGCGGCCCAGCTTTTCAAAGGGCGGGCAGGGGAGTGAATTATAGCGGGCTGTCCGGTGATTGGGTTCCGTGGGGCCGGAGAATAGGCAGCCGTGTGTTGCCTGATGTGATGCTGGGCCTTTTCAGCCCGAGAAGAAGAAAAAGATTAGGCCTCTGGCAGCGGGGCTGACAAGCGAGCCCGGGGCCGCAGACAAAAGGCCGGTGCCCTGAAAGCCACCCGCGTCCCCGGGGAGGGGTGTGCGCGCCCGGCCTGCTGCGGCTTCCCGCCTCGGTCCTGCCCCCTCTGCCCCCTCTGTCCCCCATCTCTCCCTCCCCTCCCTCCCGCTCCCTCTCTGGTCTCTCCTCGACTCTCTCCTCCCTGTCCCACCCACCCCCACGCCCCCTCCTGAGCCCCAGACCCTTCACTCAAGTCACTGCCTGGCTCTCTGCGCTCAGTGACAAGAACCTGGCCTCTGGGCACGGATTCCTCCCTGTCAGCGCCCACTCAAGAAGGAGGACCCTGTCCATTGCCGGGCCCCCGCCAGAGAACACCCCTGATGAGGGTTTGAAGGGCAAAGCCTTCCCCTCCGACCTGGCTCTCCTCCCAAGGATTAAGCAAGTGTGGGCACAGGGCTGCGGCCAGGCTGCTGAGGCCTGGGGCAGGGGGGCGGACATGGGTGCAGGTGACCCCCTGGGAGGGCCAGGACCCTGCCGCCTTTAGCCTCAAGTGCTCCTGCCCGGCACCCAGAGGCCGGCTAGCTCAGGGCCAGGGGTCCCTCAGACGCCCACGCCATGCCCCAGCCAGACAGCTGTGGTCCATCTCTGCCGCTCATTACCCTGACACCTCCCTCCCAGAAGCCTCTGCGGAGCGAGAACAGGCTCAGCGTCTGCGGCCGGCCGCCCACCCCTAGGGTCCACCCCCAACCAGGGGCCCGGACACCTTGTCTGCGGCGCTGGCCCCCAGCAAATGCCATGCCAGGCCTGCCCCTCTGGAGCCTCCTCCTCGGGACCAAGGGGACCCTGCCACTCAGAGGCCACAGGACAGGACAGCAAGGCCATCGCCCTGAGCCGGCGGTGACACCCTGACAGGAGTCTGCTGTCTCTGTGGGTGTCAGTCTGCATGACTTTCTGGGAAAAGTCCTACTTTAGGCCCAACTGTGCTCACTAGAATAAGCTCATTTCAAGGTGAGGAAGACAGAATCCAGCCTCAGAGGGGAAAAACGGCAGAGCTCCTGGCAAGGCCCCCAGGGCCTGCGGAAGGGGCGGCATTGTGTGCGGGGCTGGGGCCTCAGCCAGACTCCCCGGCCCCCCACCCGGAACCATCCCCTGAGAGGGCACGGGCGTCCCTTCCCCGCCCCGCGGTCCCAAGTGACCTGGCCCATGTGCCCTCAGGGAATCGGGGACCCAGCAGGATGGCCCAGGGCGGCGGCCTCCTCACCACCCAGCGGGAGTGAGCGGAGGAGCCATTAAGGCCCCCCACCCCGCCCCGCTTCACAGACAAACGGGCCCTGGTCTCCGAGAGCCCTGTGCGCGAGCAGCCTTCCTGGGACCCCTCCCAGGACAGCTTCCAGTCCAGCATGGCAGCTCCGGGCTACACAGAGGGTGCGCCCCGCTCCACGAAATGCTGCCCCCCCCAGGGCTCTGAGAGCCGTGCTGGGGGTCCCCAGGACCAGTCTAGGCTGCCACCTTGGAGGTGGGGGCCCCTCCCTCCTCAGCTCAGCACCAGCTCGGCTCTGCTTTCTCTGCCTCCAACTCTCGGCGGCTCCCGGACATGGGGCCGCCCCAGCAGGAGCAGCTGGAAGGGGCCGGGTCGGAGGAGTGGCAGAGCCTCGGCATCCTCGGAACACCCCTGGGCTCCAGCCCCGACCTGGGGCCTCGGGCCACGCGAACCCTGCCTGAGCCGTGTGCCCAGGGGCAGCTCCGCCCACCGCCCCCAGTGGCACCTTCACGCTCACGGGGGGTGAGGATGAGGAGGAAGGAAACTATCAGTGGGGACCCTAACAGGACACGCAGGTCATTGCTGAGTCTTCTAAGGCAGGGGCAAGGGGTGAAAGACCAAGGTCCCAGGCACTGCGCCCTTCACCCCACCGTGGAAAGGGGGTGCTGTGTCTGAGTCCAGCTGGCGGGGAGGGCACTGGCCTCCAGGACAGATGAGCTTCCCCTGGAGACCCACCCACCGGTCACCGACCGACCCCTGTGTGTCTGTCCCTCGGGTGGTACCGGCGGCGACCCCACCAGCACTCCAGGCTCAGCTCCTTTGTCCACACCTGCAGCGCCCCCGCCCCTCCGACGACCTCGACGCTGGTCACTGATGACCATGGCCATCGGCGCCACTCGGAGCCGCCCGCCCCCTAACCACAGCCCAGTGAATCCTTGGCTGAGGCCCCTGGTCTGAGGGCTCGGGAGGCGTCCCCGGGCCCCCGGGAGCCGTGAGTGTGAGGCAGCTATGAAGAGACCGTTGACTTCCCGGAGCACCGGGGAGAAGACAATTTCGGCGTCCGTTGGGGGCCCGCTGAGCGCTGGCAGCGCGGAGATGGGCATCCACAGCGCCATGCCCCTGGGGCTTGACCAGGACGGGGCCCTCCCCAGACCGCGCCACCCCTTGGCTAACAGTACAATAGTAACAATGAAAAACGTCGGTTGTACCTGCCGTGTTCGGTCTCCTCTAAGAAGCCGGCGGCCCACCCACAGCCCCCAGACTAGAAACCCTGCCGACCCCGGACGGAAGGCCAGACCACCCCCACCCCGCCCCGGCCCTGTAGGGCCGCACCCAGCCCGTGGCTGCTTCCCTTGTAACCGACTCCGTGTTGTTCTGTCTCTAAAACGTCGCGCCCCTTTCGGAAGCAGCCGTGGTCATCTTGGAGGGACAAGGGGCTGCTGCCTGAGACTCCCTGTTCCACCGTCCCCCCTTCTCAGGAAGAGCCTGGGCACCGGGCCGGGCCTCGCGGCCGCTCAGTCTCCCCCCAGGTGGCTGCGTCCCAGGCCCCACGGTTTCCAGACGTGCGAGCCCACAGTGAGGCTGCTCCGACCGCTCCAGGTTCAAGTCCCCCTGGGCCGCACAACCCTGCCGGGACTTGCTCCCCACAGCTGCCCTCTCGGGGTGTGTCGGTGCGGGCTCTGCGTGGGCCTGCTCCTCGTTTCTCGTGGCCACTGAGCTGCGTCCACCAGCCCAGGGGGGGACCAGCTGACCAACGGAAGGGGTGGGACACCCAGACGCAGAGACTCCTGTGTCCAGACTTTTGACCTTTGCCCTAGCGCAGGGGTGACGCTGCAGGTCACCCGGTGACCCCTCAGGCCTCAGGGCCCGAAGCCGCACACTCCACAGGCCAGGCTGGGAGAGAGCCTTCCCCACGGGGCACGCAGCCCTGTTCGATCCCTGCCTCACGCCACGCACACCGACTCCGCAGAGGGCCGGGGTTCAGGCACGGAAACGGGATTCCCGGGTCCGAGAAGGACTCTGGGGACAGCTGCCCCGGGGAGGGTCCCTCATGGCTCGCGGGCACGCCGGGCATGCCGAGCACACCTGTGCCCTCCCACGTGAGGCCTCGCACACTCGCTGCTGGCACGTCCCCCCGGGGGAAGTGGGTTTTCCTTCCCCTGAGCCAGGGCACACCTTGGCAGGAGTGCCGCAGGGATCCCTTACACGGGTGGGGCTGGGGCCTCCTCCAGACAATCCCGCCCCCGGCCCCCTCCACGCAGGAGCCTCCTGCGCTCGGCTTACCCCTCCCAGGGCGGCCCAGCCCCTGGCGAGCCCCACGGAATGTCCATGGGGGCCAGCCCCTGGCTGACGTTGGGGACAGAGGTGAGCAGAGACCGCAGGGCTGGGCCTTGGGGCGGTGGCGGGGGTCCGGCCAGCACAGCTCCCAGGGTCCTGTGTACCCCTGACCAGGAAGGCAGTTCCAGTGTCCGTCCACTGCGGAGAACAACAGGGGGGCAAACCCACCCCGGCCCATCTCCAAGGGTCTCGACACCCTGCCGGGATGTACCGCGGCTCGGGCCGGTCCAGTCCGGGAAATGGGCCTGGACCAGGGAAGCGAGCAGGCAGGTGCTTGGAGTGGCCGGTGTCACAGATCGGATCTGCAGGCTCGGTGTCGGTCGGGTAAGTGATATGCACTTAAAGGATTGCTCTGTTTACATTAGAATTGGTTGAGCAGACTGATACCAAGGAAGTGCCGGCTTCTCAATCCTGAGCTGTAATCCTCCGTAAGCCCTTCCCCCGCCTCAAGCACCTGGGCTCCTGGGCTTGCTCCCTGCCCCGCCCGGCCCGGCACCCCCAGCGCCAGAGCTGCGAGCCCAGCACCCCTGGCCATACCGCCGGGCTTCACGCTGGGGCCAGCCCCGCGGACCAGGGCGGGGACAGGTGGTCTCGCCCCCTGCTTCCGGGCTCTGCCAGCCCCAGGTGCCAGGCCCACAGGTGGGCGGTGCCAGTCGGGGCCAGGGCACCGCCTCAGACCTGCAGCTCCAGCCGCGCCCTGGTCCCCTGGTGCTGGTTCCGAAACGGCTGTGCCTCCGCGTGGCCCGAAGACCTGCCAGGACCTGCATCTCTCTGTGTGGCCCCCGCCGGTCAGGACAGAAAGCTGTGGCATCCTCCCTCTCCAAGCCCACCCGCACCCACCTGCAGTGCCCACCCCCCCCCCGGGCCCAGCCAGAGCCCCCCACTGGCACCTGCTCAGGCACCTCTAGGGTCTGCTCTCTGCACTGCAGCCTGGGTGACCTTTGACACGCAGGACCAGCACCCAGCACAGTCACTCCGCCTCCCGGAAATCCTTCCTGGGGGCCCCCCTGCTCCCCAGCAAAGACACTGGGCTCACCCCCCAAGCCCCTCCGGCACCCTGGGACACACCAGGTTCTCAACAGCCCCAGGACCCCACGTCGGGCAACTCCCCTCCCTCTCATGGCCGCTGTCTCTCCTGGGGGGGGGGCCCACGCTGGACCTCACGCCACCCTGTCTCACTCGGAGCCCAGACGCTCCGTGCACAAGCCTGCTCGCCCTCCAGCCCAACCCAGGTGCCGCCAGGTCCCCCGGCACCATCCAATGGCAGGTGCACCCTCAAGCCCACCCCAGCCTGGGCCCCTCCAGGGTGGCGGGTCCGACCCCAGAATCCGGGGCAGGGGTGGACTGACCTTGCAGGACCCCACCCCCCATGGGGGCAGAAGCAGATCCATAGGGGACACACTGAGGAGGACCAGACGGGGGGTGGGGGGCAGGGGAGAGGCCTTCGGGGCCCTGCTTGGGGTCCTGCCCCCCTCCTGGGCCTTCTGTATCGGACCAGTCGGGCACCAGGGCACCTCGCGGTGGGGGGAGGGCACGAGGCGGGGGCTGCGTGCAGGAGTGGCAGCCTCGGCCCCCTTCTCAGAGAGGGGACCACAGCCTGCCTCTTCCCCTCTCTCCCTCCCTCTCTCGGCTAATTAGCATGCTGCTTGTGGGCCGAGCTGGGAATGTAATTACTGGGGAGGCCGAGCCTGCCCAGGAATGCATTTTGAAGGTTACCATAGGAAT